>ML782360.1:560317-587177 GCA_009831015.1 Picea engelmannii | reverse complement strand
GGAGGTTTATCCTTCCCTTTACATTTGGAAGTTGTAGCTACCTTTGGAAGTCATTACTTCCCTTGAACAATAAATATTGATTATTTCTCATATATTGTGCATGGTGTATTGTGGTGTATTGGTGTAACTCTTATACTATTGTTAATTTCTCATTGGATATATTTGAATGGTTTAAGTATAAGTTGGAAAAGGTTTTAAATTGTACTTGATACTGATTCACCCCCCTCTCAGTATCAACAATTATTATCATGGTGAAGATGCGTGTCCGTAGTCTTCCTATCTTCCAATTGTTGCAGTAGTTGGAAATTCTCTTGTTGTAATTTCTCCATGCCTAGAGAAGGATCAAATATCTCGGAGGAGGGCTTAGATCCTTTGAAATATGTAGAATGTCTATTAGTCTTATGATCTAGGGTAGGCATCTATGAGGTAGGAGTAATAGGGTGTTGATGAGTCGAAGTAGGTTCATATTTTGTCTTTCTTTGAGGCTTCAATTCATCTATGGACACTTCCCTAAGTCTTTTGTGAGGACTCTTAAGATCGGAGGACACTTGGATAGGGGTTTTGCATAAGGTTTTCATGGGTTTTGCATAAGGTTTTCCTCTTGTGCTCTGAGTACTCTTTCAAAAGGGTCCTCTATTAAATCGATTAGCTCCTCTCCTATTTGTGGGAACTGTAGAAAAGTCTTGTTGAATTACTTCTTGTAGCTTCTTGGGTGTAGTATCAAGAGATATTGAAGGTGTATGGAGATTAACAATAAGATTCTTCTTCTTTTTTCCTGATGAGGATGCAGGGATATCAACAATCTTCTTGGATTTTTGTTCCGGTAAATAAATGGCTTGTGCAAGAGGGTTTGGAGTCCTTGGAGAGTGGGGTTTGGATGGATAAATAGTCCTTAGATCCAATGTCTTTCTGCTAGTCTTGATTTTCAAGTGAGGATTTGCAAATTGATAAATGAATTCATCCCATGTTTGCCCTTGTTTTTCTAATTTGGATAAAACAAGGAGTTTGATCAGGCCATGGTGAAATAGGTTGTTGTGGGGGATGGTTACATTCTTACTCACTTGAGAGGACATCTTCTCCAAGCTCTTTAAAAAGTAGAAGGGAAAATTCAATGGTTTGTTGAACTGAAAGTGGGCTAATAGTCGAAAGTGACAGGCTTCAAAGGTGGAATATCTACCTTCACATGTGATCAACCTGGTGATGACTATGAGAGGGTTGATTAGATCCTTTTTTATCCACTCCTTGGAGTATCCTTTAGCTCGAGAGATGTTTTGAAATTCCGGTTTAAAAACCTTGTTATAGTTTGATCACAACAATTGGTGGTTTTTAAACCATCTATCTCCCACTCTTGGAAGCTTCATGGCTGCGACTATGGATTCCTACAAGACTCCAAAGGTGAGAGACCCCATGTTCACTGTCTTCCCATCAAAACCGAGGGAAAATTTCATTGACATGCCATCATCGTGGCCTTGCAAATGAGACAAAAATGGCCCCCAACATGCACACAAAAATATTTCCCTACACTATGCAAACTTAGGGATGGTGAAGAGGTCTGCGTAGGAAGAGGGATCATACCTTTTGGGCATCGTGACGGTGTGGAAATAATGGTCAGAGGGAGAAATTTAGAGAAAGGGTGCAATTGGGCCAAGGAAGGGCACGATTTTTCAGAGGTCAAGCACAATTGAACCGAGGAACGAAATGAACAAAGGTTGAGCGTGTTTAAAAATAGGGGCAAACAAAAATGAGCAGAGGTGAATTGGAATGAGTAGAGGTGAGTGTGAGGAATAATGGGATAACCCAATTCCATTTTTGAGTGCGCCTAGAGTGGAGTTGATTGCACACATGCACGCACAAGTTGCCATGTGTGAGGGAATTCGAATTTGAAGGCATGTTTTTGCGGGCAATCATAATGATATGAAGTTAGATCAATGTCCAAGTCTCTTGAATTGGAAATTTGATCATGAAAATGTCTAAGGTTTGCATCACTCGATCTTGATTGGCATGAACTAATTCAATTAAATGCCATTGATTCCTGGGTACCTGAAATTGTGGATAGTTACTGGTGTATATTTTCATATGGAACTTCGTTCGACACCTCATAAGACACTTCATATGGCACCTCATACGACACTTCATACATCACTCCATATGGCACTCCATATGGTACCTCTGTGCTAAATTCATTTTTACCTCCTGTAATGGATAGCCTACAATATTGGAATGGTTTTGACAGTTGCAATGATTAGGAGCACAGACAGAGTGTTCCATTATTATTGATTTTTCCACCATGATTACTCAATCCACTCGCATAAGTCATGTAATTTCAATTCTTACAATGAACAACCTGTAACGAAAATAAACCAATAAAGTGGTCTATTAAGGATATGTGCAACAATTTATAACACACAGGAAATTAGCATTTCGAAGAAATAAAATGAAATAATAACCTGTATCATAATAAACAATTTTTTTACAAAGGTTTACTTATCTAGGAAATGTTATCATTTGTCAACTCATGAACCCCTCCCCACACCTAAGTATTGTGACACCTCACAATAAAAAATATAGGAAACCAGTCAGTTCTCCCAATAGTTGAAGATTTACAGCTTGTTAAGTGTAGAGATAAATTTCACAGATTGGTCTAACGAGACGGTTAAAATATGCCCCCACCTATAGGATAAGAGATCCTATATATAGATAAGAAGAGGTAGGCAAGAGAGTTTAAAGATAGTCTCAAAGTTAGTTCCCAATGGAAAATTTGTGGAGTTCATTAACCTTAAATTAACCATACATACTTCATGTCATCATTGTCTACAAGTAATGTCGTACATCAAGACAATTTTAAATTTATTATTTTTTTTTTTTAGATTACCATCCTCGCTAGGTAGAATGCCCCGCTGCCAGCAAGCTTGTTCAGTACTCAGGCGGGTTTACCTAGTCATACCACAGGGAGGTACCTGCTGCTAATAGACATGTTCAGTATCTCGATGGTTTAACTTCTTACACCCTCAGAGACTGGCCCTCCATCTTTTAATATTTTAGTATAAGATTTCTTTGTGCAAGAAGATGGGGGGACAGCTCCAGAATTTTTTTTTTCTTTCTTTTTTCAATTGGGATGGTATTTATGTTAGAGGATGACTTTTTGTTATATTCCTTAGTGATTGTTCTGATGTAAGGGGTACTTAAGAGGACGTGGCCTATCTAAAGATATGATATAATCAAGCTATTTAGTGTGTAGTGGATGGTACCATTGAGAAAGAATAGAAAGGTATCTCTAGGCTCAACTCACTTTCTTCTTTTGTAAGTTATTGTGATGTTTCCATGACTAACCGCTAATCATACCTCCTTGTTACTTTTTAATAAATATACTTTACTCACTTACTCAGGTTTCTTGGGAAAACTGTACGAGAGACCTCTTAGATTGATGGTTACGGTATCACTTCCTTATATAGTGGTGAATATTTTCAAGAACAACTGCTTTTTAAAATTCCTTAAGAAAAAGAGAAGATGAAAATCTTTGCAAAAATATGGCTAATTACAACAAGTCAATATTCATTTGATGCTTAGTAGACAACAAGGTTCAAGTATAACAATGTTTTGAAGAAAAATCCTTCTTTTATATTTCCTTGAACTGTCTACTCCTGGTGAGATAAATACCTACAAAAATATCTAGAATTGCTTATAAAAAAAAATCAAAATTATTTACATATGTACAGTGGAAAAATTCAGAAAACATTCAAGAAAAAGGGGGGACTTCCTCATCTACTATGGAAAATTCCTTATCGGTTGACATGACCTATAGAAAGTCTTCTTTGGAAATGGGCTTATGATCAAATTTGAGTCAGTGTCCATTTACTACAAAGGAGACTTGTCCATCATCAATTGTTTTGATTTTCACAACTCCATTGTCATATATAGTGACTAACTCGTAAGGGCCTAACCACCAGGTGGTGAGTTTTCCTTTCAAGGTTTTAAATCGAGAATCAAACAAAAAATACCAATCACCAGGTTGGAAGTGTTTCTTCTTAATAAACTTGTCATGCCACTTGCTCCCTTGGTTTTGGACTAACATTGTTCATTGGATGGCATCTTACCTGATCTCATCCAACTCATTCAATTGTAGGGCTCATTTTTTCTGAGCCTCATCTAAGTTTAATCCCAGTTCTACAGAAATACGAAAGGTCCTTACTTGGAACTCTATTGGTAGAGGTACTTGTATCCCATACACTAGCGTTTAAGGGGTATGTTCGGTGGTGTTTCTCCAGGTGGTCTAATATGCCCGCAAAGCCTCTGGAAGCCTATCAACCCAATCCCGGTGATGTAATTGAACAGTCTTGGTTAAGATAACTTCCAGAACTTTGTTTTTAGATTCTATCTAACCATTAGCTTGTGGGTGGTATGGAGAATATTTACAGTGTTTAATCCCATATTTCTCTGTTATTTCTCTCATTAGCTTAGAAGTGACTTGAATGTCTTGGTCTGTAACAATTTCACGAGGGACATCGAAGCGGGTAAAGATGTATTCATAAATGAATTCGACAACAAATTTTTTTGTAGCACTAAATAGGGATTTTGCTTCTTCCCACTTGGTGACATAATCTGTACAAACCAAAATATAGTTTTTCTTACGAGACATGGGTGAAATTGGTCCTACAAAGTCAAGGGACCATTTCTCGAAAGGTTCTATCATAACTTGGGCATGCAAGGGCATTTCTTCAGCCGATGTAGGTCTTCCTTTCCTTTGGAAACTATCACAACTCCTCACATACTTGGAAACATCTTTGAAAATGCTAGGCTAATAGTAACTTGAATGTAACACCTTATATGTTGTACGTTTGTCAGAAAAATGACCACCACATGGTCCATCATGACAACTTCGTAGTATTTCTGGTACCTCATCCTCTCAGACACATCTACGAATAATCAAATCAGGACTTGTACGAAAAAGGTCATGGCCAACCCAAGAGTAATTATCACTTTGCGTGATAATTTTACGCTTTTCATGAGGTGAAAAATGAGATGGTAACTTCCTAGTAGCCAAATAGTTTTCCATATCCGAAAACCATGAGGTATTTACAAAGAGGGAAAAAAGGTTCTCATCTGGGAAACTATCATCTACATGAATATCATCATCCTCATTTTTTATTCATGAAAGAAAATCAACTACCAAATTCTCCTTTCTAGGTTGATCAAGCACGATGATATTAATCTCTTGCAATAGCAGGAGCCACCTAGTCACTCGACCATTAGTTATGGGTTTATTCATGAGAAATCTAATGGCAGAATGATTTGTATGTAAAAATACTTTGTAACCTGTAATGTAATAATGAAACTTATTGATAGCATGAACTACTGCCAATAATTACTTCTCGATAACTGTGTAGTTTAGCTCGGTAGGGGACAAGTTCTTGCTCACAAAATAAATGGCATAGGACTATTGGTCCTCTTTCTTCCCCAATACCCCTCCTATTGCAGTGTCAAAGGCATCAATAGATATGTGAAATGGGAGATTCCAATTGGACCCTCTAAGAACTGGTGCCACATACAACTTAGATTTCAGGGCTTCAAAAGAAATTTGACACTGCTCAATCCAAACAAAATCAACATCCTTTATTAACAATCCAAACATGGGTGCAAAAATCTTTGTAAAATTTTCAATAAACCGCCGGTAGTATCCGACATGTCCAAGAAATATTCTCACCTCTTTCTAAGTTTTGGGGGGTGGAAGTGTGACGATGACCTCAATCTTTGTAGGGTCAACTTTTATCCCTTCAGATGTAACATGATGTCCTAGAACCACTCCTTCAGTCAACAACATTTTATACTTTTCATGAATTAGAGACATATTCATTTCTTGGCATCTGATAAGGACTTTTTCTAAGTTATCTAAGGCTTCCTGGTAAGTGTTGCCATAAATTGTGAAGTCATCCATGTAGAATTCCACACAATCATGAATAAGATCAGAAAATAACCCTAGTACTGCTCGTTGAAATGTGGTGGGAGAATTACACAATCCAAATGGTAAAACCCTATAGGAATAGGTTCCCCAAGGACAAGTCAAGGTTGTCTTGTCCTGATCCTCGGGTGCTATGAGAATTTGATTATAGCCATTGTACCCATCTAAAAAGGAGAAATACTTCTTTCCATATAGGGTATCCAAAACTTGGTTGATGAAAGGAAGAGAAAAGTAATCCTTCAGAGTGGCTTTGTTGAGCTCCCAGAAATCAACACAAATTCTCCATTTCCCAGTCACTTTCTTTGGAACCACTACAAGCGGGGACACCCACTTACTGTCGGAGATGGGATAAATAAATCCAACATTTAATAACTTTTGGATCTCCTCATTTACTATATCTTTGAGTGATGGGTTCATCCTTCTCTGAGGTTTCCTAATAGGTGTTACTTACCCCTAGGTATATATGTGATGGATGCATGTATCAGGGTTTATACCCTTCATGTCAGTGTATTCCCAGGGGAATGCCCCTTATTGTTCTTTAAGGATACTTATTAACTATTTTTGTTGGTCTACATCTAGCCCAGAGTTTATATGTAAAAATTTCCCTGGACTAATATCGTAGGGAATGGTATAAGACATGGGAGACTCGTATATATTGAAGATAACATATGTCGAAGAAAAAATGGATGGGTCCAATTGTTCCTAAAATTATTCCCCAAACATGTATTCAAATTGGGGAAAATATTGTGGAAAATCAACACACGTGATAGCATAAATGAATTGGTTTAGCACATTTTTTGTTGTGTGCTCCTGAAGTGCCCATGCATGGTCACTTGGAAATATGGGTTCTTCCCAGTCCTCATTCATGTATGGAAATTCAATCCACCATAGATTCTCCATGATAGGTTGGGCTGGAGGGTATATGGTGAGTTTCTGGATAGAAAGTCCATTTGAGATGGTCATTTCTCCCTCTCTACAACCAATAAATGCAATGGCTATGGATGAAAAAGGTATTCCCAAGATAACAGGATGGCCTTTGGTAGGATCCTTTGAGTGGATGACCAGAAATTCTATTGGGTACCCCCATGAGGCTAAAGTAGCTATGATATCATCCAAAATTCCTTCAGGTATAACCCTAGTTTTATCTTCTAATTCCAAAATGGTTGGGGTAGGTCTAAGAAGAGGTTGTAACTGTAATTTCTCCAAGGTAGTAGCGGTCATAACATTGATGGCTGCCCCTAGGTCTATGAGAGTGTTTCCAATGAAAACCTCATTAATGGTTATGGTCACTACGGGGTTTCCTAGGTTCCCATATTTTTCTACCTTAGGTTGCTCTGATATGTACTTAGAAAGTTCTCCTATCAAATGTATTGTTGGAGGATCCTTTTGCTTCCTACCTGGCTTCTTAATACACAATTATTTGACTACCTTACTATAGATTGGAATATCCTTAATGGCTTGAAGCAAGGGAATCTTGACACAAATATTCTTCAATTCATTCAAGATGTCAAATTCTGTTCGGGTGGTAGGTTTCTCGATTACCAATCTTTATGGATAAGGAGGGGGCTTCATAATTTGTGAAGGTTCATTTTGGGGAAGATTGGGTTCTTGGTCCTTAGGAATAATAATATCTTCCCACCTAGTGTCATCTGTGGGTTGTTTGGTGGTTTCTTCTTCCTCTTCTTCCTGGATGACTATTGAAGGTCTCTGCCTATCCAGAACTTTTCCCAAACTTAGTCAAATATCCTGTAATGGAATAGGAGTAATAACATATGTTGGGAAGGCCCGCATCTCAACATTGTGAAGAGTTTGAGTGGGCCTATTATTGGGATTGAGCACTGGTTGTGCCGATAATAATGTTGGTCTCAGGGAGCTTGCATTCTGATATTGTAGCGGTTGTTGTTGTGGAATAGGAGGTAAAGGTGGTGGAACAAAACCTGGCAGAAGTTGTAGAGTGTTTGATGGAAACTAAGGATAAGGATAGTTAGGCACAGGGATAGGTGGAGCTTGAGGGTTTCCTTGGTTATGCCCTCCTCTGCATCCTTGAAGCCAAGTATTTTGGTACTGTTCAAACCAGTTTTTCCAACTTGGTGAGTTCCACTGTTGTTGTTTTTGATAATAGGGTGGAACTTGGGATTGTGGATCCAAGTATGTAGGTTGGTTCCTAGGCTTCCATGGCTTCCTAGGTGCATAAGAGTATTCCCCAGAATCCCCACTCCTATAGATGGCTAACAAACTGGGCAATGATGGAAATTTCTCAGTTGAATGGTCTTCTGTGCAGAAGCCAAAAACTAAAATGTTATCTAATGGGCATTCCCTTGAAGAATGCTTCCTCCTACATCTTGGGAAATATATGTTCATTGCTGCATTTTCCTCCTGCTGTTTCTTTTTAATTTTGAGGGTGTCTAATTGGGAGCCTATTGTGCTTAAGATATCTATCTTGAAGTTCTCTAAAAGGTTCCCTATCTCTTCTCTTGTGATACCACATGAACTAACTAGTTTTAAGTTTCTATTATAAGGGTCCCAAACATTCTTTCCTATTTTATCTCTACTCCTTGAGTAATTCTTACACATTTCACATATTTCGACAAATGGTTTATGAGAGATGTCACCTGATGCTATCAAGTTAAGCATATCTAGGTATTCTTCTAAAATTCCCTTAAGGAAAATATCCCTAACTGCATCCTCTGTGAGGTCATGGTATTTTGACTTCCGAGAGATGTATGCAAACCGTTCCATATAGTCCTTGAGATTCTCGTCTTCTAATTGTTGGATTTTAAAGATGTCATTATGAGACTCTTTGGTCTTGTAGTAGTCTTGTTACTTCTTAAGAAATATATCTTTCATGGCTTCCCAAGACCTAATACTAGATTCTCCCAACCCCATGAACCATCTTAGTGCAGAGTCCTTGAGGGTGGAAGGAAAGAGTTTTAGTTTCTAGGCATCTTGTAAGTAGTTGTAGCTCCTACACAAGATGTTGAACTCAAATAGGAAGGTATTTGGATATTCACTGCTTTTACAATAAAAGGTGGGAAATGATGAGAGGGGAATGTTTTTCATATTGACATTTGGTGTGGTGTCTAAAATTGGAAACCAGAAGTTATTTTCGGTTTGGTTTCTAGCTTCTTCTTCCTCCCCGTGTCTTACATTGTTTTGATCCACCTGATCGTCCATACTAGTTTTGTTTCCAAAAAGAGAGTACCTAAGTGGTTTTATTCTTGAAGAGAACAAGGTATCCCTTTTATGGGAAGGTCTTCCTACTGCTTGGTTGTCTAGGACGCTACTCGAGTCGGTTGAGATTATTGGTGCCAAAGTTTCTGTGTCAATTTGAGAGATAATTACGTTGGATGAACTACCAAACAAAATATTCTCTTGTTCAGGGTCTATGATGTCTTGAAAGTTAGGATCTCCTTATGGTGGTAAGAAAAAAAGATTGTATTGTTTTGTTCTACAGAAGGCTCGAGTGGTCTTGCCTCTTCAGAGACTACTTTATCTCTTTTGGTTGAGCTAGCTCCTATTTTTCAGTATCGATCTGTGGAATTTAGGAGTGGAACGTTCCTTCCCCCAGAAAGGTCGGAAGGAACCTTGGTTGAACGATCTGATTTAGATTTAATGTATCTACATTTTGGGTCTCTAGGTTTGTTCATCAAAGCAAACAAAAACAAAAACAAAAACTACCATTGGGTTTGGGGGAACCTGTTATAGGAGATGCACAGGTTCTTACCTCTCGTCTTAAATTTCTCCCACCACCAAACTAATGCTAAGGTTAGAAATGATCTATTTCCTAACTATTTCTTACCTTGAGACAACTCCCCGACAACGACGCCAAAAATGATGGGTGTCTATATGCACTCAAAAAACACTAAAAACCCTCAATTAAATTGTCAACCTGGGGTAAGTAAACTTAGAGTTGTAAGACTATATGTGCCAAGGTAGAAAGACTAGAGGTAGTATAGTCTAACTAAGGAAATGGGCTATCTAAGGGCTAATCTATTCAAGCAAAGACTACTAATGATCAAACCCTATTAAGAAATTTAAATTGTTTACCCTAAGTAACTTTTGAACAAAGGATCGATGGATAGTCATAAGAAATCAAATGAAAACCCTACTTAAAGAAAACTAATTTAATCATGACAATAATCAAAACCAAACTATCTATTCAATCTACCTAATAAGAAATAACAAAAACAAACTACTTTAATTAACCTACTCAAATTCAATAAGAAACTATCCTATTAAAGCAAGTAAATAGACAAACAACTACCCTATCAAAGCAAGTAAATAAGCAAGAAATCAACTAACTAACCTATGATAACTTCTACAACAAGTAAACTAGTCAAGATTACTCAATAAGCAACTAATCAAACTAATAAGCAAGTGAACTCTATTCTTAAATTAAACTTCACAATTACTTCTAATTTATAAAAGGAAATCTTAACCTCCTAAATTCAAAGGATCATGACAATAAAATTAATCAACAACTACTCTTTAATCTATAATAAGAAAACTATTCTTTAATCTACCAAAGCAAGAAGACTATTCTCTAATCTACAAAAGCAAGAAAACTCAAATATAGTGTTGATGGTTATGTCTCTGGTGTCTTATAATATTACGATGGCATTTAACAATTAACGATAACTCAAGAGGGATAAACTCAATATTGACTTCGATAGCAAAGTGAAAAATATGAATTAGACAATCCAATGAGAATTTAGCCATTATATAAGCAACATCAACTACCTTGCATATCCATGTGATTATTCAATCTATGCATTAATCATCAAGAGTATAAAAACACTATTCTATTTAAGTCAATTGCATTCTATGCTAATTAAGCAAATTCATACTCTTAGATTCATAACTGGAAACTAAATTCAATAATCAACTTTGAATTAAAATTGCAACCTAAATCTAGAAAAATAAATTGCATGAAGTAAACTAAACTAATTCTATTTTAACAAATTAAATAGTAAATGGAAAATATTCATAAAACATAAATTAAATCTTATTTCTATTTCATCATATGATAAGAAATTAAATAAGAAAACTAACTGACAACTAGATAAGAAAAACTAAATAGCAATTAGATAAGAAAACTAGAAATGAAACCTAAAACTAACAACTATCCATCCACCAAAACTTGCCAAAGAAACCATGAACTAGAATCTATGTTTTAACTATGTTTTTAAACTCTATTTCATCATACGAAAAATCTAACTATCATCTAATTATACATAGGGTTAGTAGCTAAGAACTTGCAAGTTCATTTCCTATCAACTAAAAGATCATTTCATATTAACACTAGCCTCCATAATAACCTGCAAAACTGAACTAAAGTAATTAAATCATGAACAACAATTTATATAGTAAATAAACACAATAAAAACTCATGTACAAGAAATAAACAAAATGATGATTACACTACTCAAATTCACAAGAAAACTAACTAAATATTCATCCAGACTACTAGTGGGCCCCTCAGGAGGTCGTGGATACTCTTCAAGGACGAATCACGAGCTCAGTAATCACAATTCCAACGCTTAAAATAAAAAAACGCAGTTTTACACATGTTTCGCAAAGTATGTCTAGAATTGGCAAAACATAGCTTAACTATTCTTCTGATCTCCTCCCTAACTATTTTTCTAACCACTCGGGTGGTATTTATAGATTTACAAGCTGAGAGGTCGACACTAGAAGGGTCGAACTCCTCTAAAAACAACAAATCGCATTCAATGCGTCTTAACCGCCGTTGGCTTCTAGAAACAAGGTGATCCAATAAACACCGAGCATAAAAACCCAATCTGAGTTGTTATAAGATTAGTAGTTGGAGGCCACGAGCACAAAGAAAACACATGTCTCTGATTTTCCCATCGTTGGACACCGATACGATAACTGCCAAATCGCCCATGTTTTTAGTGCAAGACGGAGTGCCAGATGGAGTACTGGACAGAGTGCCGGATGGAGTACCAGACAGAGTGTCGGATGCAAAAATGACCTGCGATTTTGCCCTGTGACACAAAGAACGCAAATTAGTTTCCTGAAATCATTAAAACATGTTGAATTATATTCAAAACCATCATAAAACATAAATCATACATACCTAGTATGAACCACGATGATTTAACACAAAAAATCTTCAAAACTCTTCAAAATAGGAAAATGCACATACACATTTGGCCAAAAAGGATCTAATTATTGTCATTAAATTAACCATATCACGGGCCCAACAATCTCCATTCCTGAAATTAGTCTTTTATATTCACATGTTTGTCACTCCATCCAAATCCAAAGACAAAGGCAAGTGTCCACCCTTAACTCATTGGTGCCACATTCAATCTTCGTCAAGGAGATCCTCCATAGTGTCTAATTGTTGCACTTTGAACCTATTGGCACATATGTACTTCAATCTCTTAGTCATGCTCCCATGCACTAACTCTCTAAGTGTTGAACTATCACATTTACTCCTTGAGAATGAACAACATTACCAAGTCTTGTTCACTTCCTTCCACAATTCATTCCATCCGCACAACAACCTCGGACCAAGGCAAGGTTTCCCCTCACCTTGATGCACTATGAAGTCACCCAAAAACAAAGTCATCTATGGCAACTTGACTCCACTGCCCACCTCATGGCACAATTAACCAATCTTTTACAACCAAAAATAGTTTGTGTCATAGCCTAGTCTATGAAGATTCAAGGAAAAGATTCACGCATATGATCTCCGCATGTAACATCCCCTAGCCCAGTTAGGGAACATTACAGAGTGGAATACTCATAAAAACTAAAAATTTCTGCTATCAAATTAATTTCATGTAGATTCCATCTATGATTTACATACATATTTAATTGTTGTATATTACCATAAATTAGATGCATCTACAACATGATAAAATAGACATGAAATGAAGCTAATAAACCGATATATTAGCATATAAATTCTTCTCAAATATACAGAGTTCATGCAAAACAATTTAACTAATAAATGCAAGACATAAAACAAATAAAACATTAATCTTTCAAATTAGTTGTGCAACCAACCACTTGGGAAGGAAATTCCACCCAACCATATATTTGTTGCTCCAAATATCAACAACAAGTCACCCTTGAGCTAAGGCTAATAAGCCACAAAAGAGGATGTTTTCTAACTGTCCACTCACAACTTAGAAATACCACAACCCACTGATATTCTATTACAACTATCATGATTTTCCACAAGCTCTCTTCCTCTTGACCTTCCCAACCCAAGGAATGTACACCTTCACTGATCTTAGTCCCTATGAAATTTCATTCATTTATTAGGGTCTCTCTAGCATCGGTAACCAGGAATCTCTCATCTAGGAACTCAATGGAACTTGTTCTGAAGAAAACCACCAACAAACATCAACAAACTCTTGCTATTACAATGAAACTTACATAGGATTTCACTCTTTAAACATGACAACCTGTCTCTTTAGTCTTCAACTCCAAACTTCTCCATATATGCTCCAACATTCTCTAGAATTCGCCCTCCATGGATACTCCCTCTCCAAGATTTTTTTTTTCTCTCTACTTGTTGCCCATGCACCAAACACTAAATTTTTAACACTATTGTAGCTTCCCATACAAATTTCTCTCCTTTGGCTACCTTCCTTGAATCACACACTTCCCCAAGTTGATTTTACTCAACCCCATTCTCCCAATAACACTGGGATGTGACTTCTCACACCCACCCTCTTACATGCATTCAATGATTGGCTTTGGGAGCACTTAATCAGAAATTAGTAGGTTCATATACCAATAAAAATTTTAGGAAAATGATTTGAATTAATATACATGGGTAATTCCCCCTTGGACTCCTCTTAAAAATTCTCTTAGACCATCCCCTCTCTTGGGTATTAATTGATCCCCCATCTTTGTCCATGTCCACTTAGCAGTTGTCATCATATTTTTATTAGTAACATTAAGAAATACAATTCACATATTATATCTCTTGGTCGTGGCCACATGTTATTTATAAAATAAGCATTAATTAAACTAGATATTATAGTGGGGATGTTACATTGCACATCCAACCAACTCCTCCCTTGTGACTGAAACTGCAATCAAGTCCACAAGTCTAGCATCCTTGGTTGAATTCTCCCCATCTTCGTCTACCACTTTGGATATGAAATGTCCCATTTTCACTAAGAACTACACATTCATATTTCCATTTCACCATTACTTAATCACCCATCCATGTTGTCACATCCACCTTTCTATGCCTTGGAATAGTTAAGCTTCACCCTCAACCATGTTTCCTTAAAGAAAGAGAAACACCCATGTCCAAGTAATCTCTCATGCTGCAATCTGCTTGTATGCAAAATCCTCCAAACCAAGGCAATTCCTCAACTCACCTCCTTTCATCGAGTCACCTCTCCACAACTCAACATCTACGACGAGTGTGGTAAATGCACTCACAATACTCAAAAATCGTAAAGATCTGTCCAAAGTGCTCCAAGTAGAATGAGTCACCCCCAAAGAATTCCATGCCTTAGGCATGTTTGAATCAATGCTTCTGACAGCCTCAACAAATGACCCTCCCAAATCTCTCAGTCATCACACAATCATCCGCAAGTCACCAAGGTGCACTTTGTCTCATCCAATTTACCATACAAAAGGTGAGAGAACACCACCCAAGTCACTTGGTCTATTTTTTTCTCATTCAGGTTGATTTCCAACAATTCTTGGTCGACTTCTTTGTTGACTCCATCCATCTCCTAGAACAAAAATTCCTTGCACCCTCTACAAGTGTCCAAAATCTGGCACTGTCATATTGAATTGTCAAATCACCACATGACTCAACAAATCTAGCTAAGGAACCAATGCACCAAGGTACCTTATCCAAGATTTAGGAAAAGTTCCTCAAGTCACCTCCATAGCTACATCCAAATTTTCCTAAGTCCACAGAACGCATCCAAGTAGGTCACCTCAATCTCTCCACATGTTTTCCCAAGTCAAGGTGTCCTAACTACTACATGAATTTTTCGAATCTGCATCCCTTGATTCATCCTCAAGTCCGTCATTTCTCACCATGGAAACATGTTACACTTTAACCACCAAATCATCCAACTTCCCTTCAAAGAACTAACCACAATACTTAGGAAATGCAAGAACTCAAAACCAACCATACCTTTCCAATGAAATTCTTGGTTTCATCCATGGTTTAGGTCTACTATCTTGGACCTGCACTTTCCCAAGCCACTGAATCTTCACATGAAATCCCCTCAATCACCGTCTATAGCTACATAAAATTTCATAGAACCTTCACTGCGACACAAGTCTATGTCCATCCGTCCACTTTAGAAATATGTATAAGTCTTGAAATTTCCATGCTACCAGTTGAACTCATCTCTAATGTACTTCCATATCTGCACCTTCACTACTTCTACTTCAAGGCATCATGCACACTCGCTCGTCTGCTAAGCCATATTGTTGCTAACTAAATACCATAACTCTACGAAGAGCTACATCATCTGAAGGCTTTGGTCAACCCACTCATCTAACAACCCATCTTGGATCAACTGTTGTTCTTGGCAATGCAAGACATGAAGATGTCATGATTAAAATGTTCCCAACCAACTAACTTTCTAGGAAGTTTCTCTATGTCGAACCAATTTTTCCAACTCACCCAAGTGCTTCAAATCATTTCAACCCATATCCACTCCTCTTTGCAATCACTTATGTAACCACCCTTTGCAATCACTATTGTGGGTAGATATGCAAAAAGTCTTGTATTCATCCATCTTGTCCAAGTGCTCGGTTCACCCCACGAAATCAACACCTAGTCTTCTCAAGGTGTGCATATAGGTTTAGCACTTACTTCCATCATAAATAAAACCAACCAAGTTTGCGCCCAAGATGTCTCTGTGAAAGGTCAGTCCATCTTACCAAACCTTCATCAAGTCTGCACCCAAAATTCCTTTATGATCAAATCTTATGATGAACTCTATAATGAGTTCGGTGATCACCCACCCTATCCAAGTGATTCCTTTCACCATAAAATATTCTCTTGGTCTATATAAGGTGTATGCCTGAATCATCCTTCCACCACACCTTCATCTAGTTCACGATGAATCAATTCGCTCCACCAAATTTTTCACCAAGTCTGCAAACGTTCCCACTAAAATGTCTTTGCAATGAACTGTGAAAGCAACTGCAATGTTCCTCAAAATCACCATTTTGACAATGGTAGTGGTGAGGAGCCAAATAAACTTTGATACCTTCTTTGTCATGAAGGTGATAGAGTAATTAAGAGCTCCGAAAAATGTCTTCAAAGTTCACTTTGATAGTGGTGAAGAGCTGCCAAATTGTTCACCAAACAAGCTCTGATATCATATGTCATGTCTTGATAGGATGCCTACTTGAATATTTCTATCGTGCACCTCTTGAGGGTGTGTGACACTGTTGGCCCTTGACCATTTTTGGGATTTTGACAGGCTAGTCGAAGATGAAGCGCCCAGGCAAAGTGGAGATCGCAGGATCTTGCCCCCTTTTTAGGGGCTTTTTGGGTTTAGGGTTTATGTAACGAGTATGGGATGTCATCCCATGGGTCTTACCCATGTTTAGGCCCCTTTTGTAATGTATAAATAAGTAGCTAGGTGATGTAAGAAGGAGTCATTTGTAAGCTAGTGAGCTAAGTGTGATTAGTTGTAAAGGTTCTGTGCATACTATATGTGGAGAACTTGTAGAGATAAATGCAAGTGATTGTAAGAAGACTCTGTGTTGTGCCAAGCTCAAGGAAGGAGGATCTAGCGAGGTGTGTGCAGATCTCCGGTCTTATGCGGAGTTGGTTTTGTGGCTCTGTGCATGTAAGAAGTTTGAAATACGATAACAAAGAAGAAGAAGAGTTGGTGGACATAGCCCCACGCTAGGGGTGAACTATGTATATCCTGTGTTGTGATTAATTTGTGTTATTGATGTGATTTATGCTTACTACTGAATCTTTATGTATATTAGACGCATCTTATGAAGTAGCTTAGTTCTTAATAACATGAATGAATGCTAGATCTGTTTGATGCTATGTGATAAATGGTTAGATATGCTTAGATCTTGTTGAATACTGCGTTGTTATGTAATTAGGGTTTTACCTGCGATTTGAATAAAGGATTAAAGGCTAATGAATGTTAATTTCTAAGTTCTCTGTTAAGTATTGTGATCACATATGTGTGTCCCAACTAGGTTGTAGACACTTGAGTCCTACAACCCCCCCTTCCTCTACCTCGAGTGAGACTTCATTTTCTTTGCAGGTGTTGCTGAAAGGGCCGATAGTTAGGGTTTTGTTGGTGCATTGTTGAAGTGTTGAACCCTGGGTATACCCCTGTGCCAACAGACACTGTGACGGTTCTCACTTGGCTACTTGGAAACACCAAGGATACTTCATTCGTACTATGCTTCTTCACCAAGAGCATACCCATACTCCATTCTAGGCTATAGGAAAGTCACACTCCTACTCTAGTGAAACTCACTTGTATACTTAGACAATCTTGTTAACATTTAAGCATACATCCACGAACGTGTAAAACTGATAGAACACTTGTGAAAAAATCCAGAGACACAAATATAGTGCAGTTGACATGAGACATGCCTAATACCTGACTAAGTCTTATTATTGTGAAACAATTACAGTTTGAGCTCTATCAATTCAGTTTACAAATTGGGTAGAGTCACATGACTCACCTCACCTCACCAAGACACTCATACATAGATTGGTCACACCAAGACTTATCTGTCGCAACAAATTTCACAACTCTTGTAGAGCACCCCAAATGTGCGTCAACCATAAACTCACCATATCTTCTCTATCACAAGACTTCACACAGACCTATGGTTCTATCTCATCACATGCCTCACACAAGACTACGATAAAACTTCCCCAAAATCCAAGTCACCCTTCTTGCTGTTAAACTCAACCTAAAGTATGTTCTCCCCAACTCTACCCATAAAATCAGCCCAAGGAATCACAATTTGTTTGAAGTGGAGAGACTTGGCCCCTTGAGTGTGCTCACCCCTCCTTGTGTGAATATGGATCAGAACATTAGATTTTATCTTGGTCTCCTTGTTGTGTCTTCTTGGTTGTGCATCCTTTTTTCTTTTATATGGACTGTAAATGTCACCTTCACAAATCATTGCATCCTTTGGGTGTGTCACATCCCTTTGTAGACCAACATTCCCAAACAAATCTTCGTGCCCCTTTGTGGAACCGATGCACCCAAAAGAACCCAGGTGCTTGTCAACCATTGTGTTAGCACCAGAAGTCACCCCTGTATTGCAGCAGAGGTAAGCTCGATACCCATCAGAGTTTTATGTCATAGGTTGGTTGAAAAAAGGGTCAAATGGGCATAGTATCGAGTAAATATCGTCTTAACTCGGAAAACTAGACTAGCATGCACAATAAGGTGAGGTATTGGTTCAACTTCAGTCAATAGATTGTAGTAAAGGTGAGTAGGAGGAATGATTTGGTGAGAAAAATGTAAAGGTATGCCATGAACATTAGGTCTCCTAGTAGCCCTGGAAGAAAAGGCTTAATCACAAGATCTTCTTGAATTTAAATCTCAAAGAAACCGAAAGGAATTATAAAAACATTATAATCAAACATTCAGCATAATACAGTTACAATAATTCATGTGAATCAGTCAATCATGAACTCTTTCAGCATCAGAGGGAAATAAGAGGGAGCAAGAAATCTGACTGTCATTGAACAAGAAGTCTCAAATACAGATACATAACCAGAAGAATCAGAGTTTCATTAAAAATTTACAACACATGAGCCTAGTTGTTGGCACAGGGGCAGAACTAGGGTTCAACGCTACAATAGTGCACCAACAAAACCCTAACTACTGGCCCTTTCGAAAACACCCACGAAGCAGATGAAGTCTCACCTGAGGTAGAGGCAGGGGTGGTTGCAGGACTCAGGTGTTTGTAACCTTAGCTGGGACACAGATCTATGATTCTAATACTTAACAAAGAACTTAGCAATAATCATTCATCAATACATAACCAATATCTACTTCGCAGAGAAAAAAAAGCATCGTAACATTCACCCTGATCTCATGTAATTAAGCACTTAGCACAAATAAATGGATCAGATCTAGCAGATTCAAGCACTAAGCACATTCACCTATGTCATATCTAACATCCAGATTCATCATAAGCACAAAGCATAAACAAATCTATCTAATCATCTCAAAGCAGTTAGCCAATAATACATAAACACATCAAGACATTGCACAGAGCATAATAACACAGTATTTACGTGGTTCACCCCCACCCTAGGGCTACATCCACCAACTCTTCTTATTTATTATCTCTTCAATAGGTTACATGAAAAAAGTCTCGAAACCCTTACCCCGCATAGGACAGGAGATCTACGCACCTTGCTAGATCCTCCCTTCTTGCGTTACAACACGACGCTCTTCACAATCTATCACAAACTCTTGCCTTAGCTTTACAAGTTCTCACAATATGCACAAAGCCTTATGATTCTTGATCACACAGATCCAACACTTAGCACTTAGACAACTTGCACACACTACTTCTTACATTTCCTAGCCTTCTATTTATACATAAAAAATAGGCCTAATCATGGGTAAACCCATGGGACAACATCCCATTCACATTACATATTCCCAAATCCCAAAAAGGACCCAAAGAGGGGCTGAGATCCTGTGATCTCTGCTTCATCTTGTGCTCTACCTTCGATAGGCTGTCGAAGTCCAAAATGGTCAAAATTGACCAAGTATCTACCAAAACTTGGTGAAGGGCCAACAGACCCCCAACACTCACCCGTGAATTGTCCCAAGTCACTCTGCTCTGGGTAATTCTGCCTAAAATGCCTCGAGCTGCTTCGACCTACTACTTTGCCAAGGCCTCCTGGTCAGCAAAATCTTGGATGACTGCATCATTTACTAGTCCTTCCAGGTGTTGTTCAGCTGCATTAACAACCTATTATAGCTCTTCTCCTTTGCCTTCAACTTCTGTAAACAATTGGAAAGCCTTTTCTTGTATGGGTCGGAGTTTCTGAGTTACCTCCATAACTCTCCTCTGGATAGCATGAATCTGCTGTTGGGTGGTCCGCTGCTCTTGAGATCTCTTCATTCTTTCCACAGCTAACAGGGGATTCATCTACGCCTATATATTTTCAGCTTGATACTTTGCCTCCTGGAGCTGCAACTCCGATGCTCTTAATTATGGACTCTTAGAAAGTCGCTCATATGTCAAGGCACTGTGATTAGTGAGCTTCTTAAATTCTAGGGTAAGAGATTTTATCCTTTCAACTATGCTCCTAGTAGTTTCTTCTCTTTGGTCCCTTACATCTTGTGGGGTATCGGGTACTACGCATAGTTCTAGGTCTGTGATGCATTGTTGTAGCTGCTAGATGAATTCTTCAAGTTGCGCTACTTTCTATGTAACTTGATCTTCCACATTTACTTCTTTGACTATCATAGAGAGAAGTGCTCTATTGACTACTTCATTTACCTCAAGTTGCTCCGCGAGCAACTATTCCTTTTATTTTTGTAGTTGATATTTTTCTTTATCAAACTTCGCTTGGAGAGAAAGCTTTTCCTTTTTTGCAGCACTGCGTTGCTCTAAAATTACTCCCTGTACTTGTGCCAAATCCTTGGTGGCTTGCTTGGTTTCTTCTTCCACTCATCAAAGATGAGCATCGACTGTATTAGCTAGGCAGTGGAGTTGAGCTGGCTCATCTCCCAAGTCTGGTTCTCCTGGTGCAGTGGAGACTGCATGGCTGAACTGTAGAGCCTGTTGTACCCCTCGAAGTTCAGTATCAATGCGATCATACATCTCCTCTTTCTTTGCTTCTTGTTTCTCTGCTATTTCCAGCGAAGCATCTTGCAGGGATGCTATGAGGAAGTCGAAGTCATCGAAGGTGAGGATGGTCTACATCTTGGTCATGGAGGATTTTGATTTCTTCCAGGAGGAAGGTCTTGGAGGTGAACCCTTCCTCTTCTTTAAAGGATCAACCTCGTCTCCTTGCTTCTGTTTGACTTCTTTGTCATTCAAATCTTCGCCATCACCTCCTTGCTCTCGTGATATGGAAGCGGTCTTTACAAAAGCATTGTCTATCTCTTGGACTTCTCTGGTCTTCTTTGTCTTGCTAGGTCTGGGTGTATCATGCGCCATGTATGGGATGTCTATGTCAGATATCTCTATGGTGTCTGTTGGAATAAGGAGGTTCTTCGACCAGTCCTTAGTGATCTCCTCGATTTCCTCCTCCGTCAGCTTTTAGTAGGACTAAATTTGTTTCTTGTGTTCGTCAACACGCCCTATGATGTAAATGAAATGTTGGTCCACGCTGAACTTCATCAATGGCCAGAACTGGTGTAGAGAATTTGGGGTCATGTGAGGCTCAGACTGTATGGTTGTCTTCATCTGGTTGT
This sequence comes from Picea engelmannii, assembly GCA_009831015.1. NCBI lineage: Eukaryota > Viridiplantae > Streptophyta > Pinopsida > Pinales > Pinaceae > Picea > Picea engelmannii. The sequence goes on along the minus strand of ML782360.1, from coordinate 565,808 downwards.
AATAGGTATGAAAAACAACATTGGACTTCCATTGTTTATTCATATCTTTCGAGTACCATAATGTACTGAACTTTGCGGCCAACGGTTCAAAAGGCTTAATGTCGGGGAAGGTCGCACCTTCCAGCATCCCCCAGGTGATAAAATAAATTATGATCAATAGCCAACTGAAATGAAATTAGTACCCTTAATCCTAAGCCTCTCTGCAGTTGAGTTCTAACTGGTTCACTAGGTACTTCTCCCAATTCATTTGAAGACCCTCCGCACACTTCCCTGTGAGGTCGACTACAAAGTTGGTGACTTGGGTCAGTCGATTTTTTCTTACTAACTTCCCTGCAATCATATGACAGGAGAGGCACGCTGCGCCATTCTGGATAGAAGCTACCTTATATCCTTGCGTTCCTTTCTCGACATCACCGTAAGTGTCCTTTATCTTCTGAGCTAGAGCACGATCAACGACTTTTCCTGGATAAAAGTCCTGTGGGTCAGGTCCTTGCATACTTAGGCCTGTGACCCTATGGATCAACATCGAATCAACTATTATACGATGATTTAACCACAAATATCCACCATGGTAACAAGTTACAAGACAACAACAGCTTGATGTATGCATTCACCTCCTGGTGTCATCCGAAGTGGGGAATCTTCATGACGTTGAGTAGGGTGGACTACGCGAGGTCCATAGTCCATTGTTGAGGGACGATCTTCAAGTTTTTCCCTTTAGTCCTAGTTGGGTACTTATGTGGGGAGAGCATACCATAAACCTTGTGATCTCCAAGGTTGAAGTCACTGAACTTCAACGTTGCAATCTTATCTTGGTCTTCTTGAACTGCGCAGATCCCTTTCGGGAGATACGCAGTGACCAAGGTGTACTCAAAATATTTGGGCACGCTGTCTCGATTTATCACACCATTCAGAGGTGGAATATAGGTGGGTAGTATAGTCGAGATCAATTTGGCATTCTCTAAGTCATCCATGTGTTTGGTTCTCTTTTCATCGGATGGTCGGGATGGTCCAGATCTACGAGAAGTCCATGGAGAAGCTTGCGGTCCTCTCATCGATGATGCTTGTACACCTGTGGAAATCAACATGACTCTTTTAGTCATCAGGTCGATTAGAACTTCTTCAACAATTCTCTCTGTAGCGCTCAAATCGTCTGACATACACACTTGGGGTTGGAAATCTCGAGTTCAGAGGGTAACTTAGACACTGTAATGAGATAGAAGGAAATAGAAAAATAGTTAATGTATACAATCAACAAGTCTGCAAGCTCAAATCCACACTTAGGAAAAGTGTTCTCAGTGCATGGTGCGACGGGATAAATAGGTAACTCGACAACGGGTCGCTTGCAACGGGTATGAAGACTTCATTAACGCAGTTCTGTCTGTTATGGCACGGTCTGGTGGTGAGATGTTTGTCCATTAAATTTCTTTCTACCCATTTGAAGAGTTGGCTGAATGGTTATAATATCCCTCAATGGCTATATTGCTTTTCCATGGCAAAGTGCCATGTGTCACTATTCTGCTATTCCGACAAATCTCCAATTTTGCAACTTTTCGTTCTGTGAAGTTCCCTATGGAACCTTTTGTAACTTGTTGATATTAGATTTCTTCTTGCTTATATTCCTAGCCTTCTTCCCAGTGAGATTCGTCTCAATATTCCTTTTTCCATTCTGATTCTTATCTTCTTTTGACACAGTTACTTCGCGCTATTGATATTCTTTCAAGGGTTACATTCTTTCATTATCTGGATAGATATTTCAGTCTTCTGTGGGTCCTCTAGTGTTCTTGAAACTTCAACATCTATGTCATTGTTGTTAGATGGCTCCAATCTATTCTCTTGATCTTCAATCAATTGTGCGATCCTTCTAGTTATAAAATCTTTTAACTCTTGCTTCTTTTGCTCTAAAACTTCTTTTTCTTCTTTCCTTCTGGCCTGATCTTTTTCAATCCAAGGTTTTCCAAGAAACATAGTAAATGGTGTGTTGTCCTGAATAAGTTTAATAATCTCAAAATATTCTTCCATTGAAGTTCCATTAGCATTCATAGGGATCTGGGTGAGCTTTCCACATAGTTTTATCAGTTTTCCCTTAAATAAACCTATTCCTCCCAATGAAGGAGTCATAGCAGGCTTCCCTAAAATTTCCCAAGTTTTTTCTCTCATAATATTCACCTATGTTTCCCCATCTAGAACACAATCAATGTCGAAATCTCTTATTCTTGCTTCAAGGTATTCTTTTTCTTTAAAGACCTCTAATAAGCTGATATGCCGGTGATCATTCAGGGTTTCTTTCATATGTAGCAATACTTTCCCTGATTCTTTTTGGGGTTTTGTCATAATTTATGGATCTTCCTTAGGGTTCTCTTGGTTCATATTCATTTCTTCAAGCTTAGAAATCATTCTAGGACAATCCAATACTTCATGGTCCATAGCTTTACAACAAAGACAACTAGGTCTTCTTCCAGGGAATTTCTTAGCAAGATGTCTTGGTTGTCTGCAACAGTAACAGAGGGTTAATCCTCTCTTTTCTTTAAATGATCCATAGCCTTTCCTGTACTACACACTAGGATATTGGTAGCTAACCTGAAAACAATTCTTTCTAGGCTCCTGCATCCATTTGTTAGTCCAAACATTATTTCTATGCATAGGTATAACATATCTTCCACTATTCTTATCAGATCTACTCATATCAAATCTTCTTTCATCTACCAATACCCTAGTTTTCAAGCTAGGACATACTTTATCAAACATACCTATATCCATACTCTAGAAACAAAAAATTTCCACTTGTCTCACTTCTACAGAGAACAAAGCTTTCAGATCTAGAACTTTTCACTATTCTTACCTTTATTAGAGCACAAAACTTGCAGATATTACCTCTTTTCTTCAGATCTGACCTCTTTTCTTGAGATATGGCTTCTTTCTCAAGCACAGAGCTTCACAGACTAAGTAGAGTACTGCGCACTGGAGCAACAGATCTACACACAAAGTTTTTTTTTTTTAATTTCAGAATGAATCTTTGCACATACTTGTTCTTTCTCAGTTCCCAACAATCACAATTTCAGGTCCGATATTGCGCACTTCAGCAATAGATCTACGCACAAAATTTCTCTTTTCTTTACTTTAGTTCCCAACAATCACAGTTTCAGTGTCCCGACAACGGAACCATTTGTTGGCACAAGGGCAGACCCAGGGTTCAACGCTACAACAACGCACTAGCAAAACCCTAACTATCATCCCTTTCAGCAACACCTGCAAAGAAGATGAAGTCTCACCCGAGGTAAAGGTAGGGGTGGTTTCAGGACTCAGGTGTCTACAACCTTAGTTGGGACACAGATCTGTGATTATAATACTTAACAAAGCACTTAACAATAATCATTCATCAATACATAACCAATATCTACTTCGCAGAGAAAACAGAACATCGCAGCATTCACCTTGATCTAATGTAATTAAGGACTTATCACAAATAAATGGATCAGATCTAGAAGATTCAAGAACTAAGCACATTCACCTATGTTAGATCTAACATCCAGATTCATCATAAGAATGAAGCATAAACAGATCTATCTAATCATCTCAAAGCAGTTAGCTAATAATACATAAACACATTCGGACATTGCACAAAGAAGAATAACACATTATTTACGTGGTTCACCCCCACCCTGGGGCTACATCCACCAACTCTTCTTCTTTATTAGATCTTCAATAGGTTACATGCACAAAGCCTCGAAAACCTTACTCTGCATAGGAAAAGAGATCTACACACCTCGCTAGATCTTCCCTCCTTGCGTTACAGCACGAAGCCCTTCACAATCTGTCACAACCTCTTGCACTTATTTCTTCAAGTTCTCACAGTATGCACAAAGCCTTATGATTCTTGATCACATAGATTCGACTCTTAGCACTTAGCCAACTTGCACACACTACTTCTTACATTTCCCATCCTTCTATTTATACATACAAAATAGGCCTAATCATGGGTAAACCCATGGGCCAACATCCCATTCCCATTACATATTCCCAAATCCCAAAAAGGACCGAAAGAGGGGCCGAGATCCCGCAATCTCTGCTTCGTCTTGTGCTCCACCTTCGACAGGCTGTCGAAGTCCAAAATGGTCAAAATTGACCAAGGATCTCCCAAAACTTGGTCAAGGGACAACACTAGCTTAACCATCTACCATTACAAAATATCAAAATGATCCCTATATACTCAGAGAAATCTGCCACTGACAACAGGAGAGTCACTGAGAAATTAAATTCAAGGATTTACATCTACAGGATCTCTTTGAAGATGGCACACGTAGTCTTTTGTTAAACACTGTCTCAGAATGGCATGGCTCTCATACGAAACCTTTCCACAGGGGTACCATGGGTTGACTGCTCTAGACCCTCCACGCCTTCCATTTATGGATTGAGCCGAGGTTTCAACCACCCAACCCAACTTTCATTAACTGCTTTATTCCATGTAGAGTGGTCAAGACTAAATGCGCAGGGGATGACCACGTGCATGCTCTCCAAGACTCGGAAGCTAGCTTCCTTTCCTATGGCCCCTCTCTCATTATAACTTAGGGCCACGACCCTACGTTAATCTCACAATACATCCCGACATTCTCGTTTCAGGGGCTTTCATATGGCTCACCTTCAGATTTCTCGATCCCCAAAACCGCAAAATCTCTTATCTGACCAATGGTCATATATTCTCCATAATCAATGGTTGCGATGCTTTTACAATACCCTGAATTAGTCCTCTATACGCGATTGGGGTCGATTGCTTCTCCTGAACCCTTTTTTCACATGACCATGGGTCGCGAACTGGCACCTATACTCCAAAGGCGTTTCGAGACTTTAGCTATTGGGAGCTTCCATACTACTGAATTCATATTTCTCAATCCATGAAACTTTGAAATCGCCATTCAGGTGCCACATGCTCCACTAGTTTGAATGGCCCAGATTATTTCACGATTTTTCGACTCATGACAATTTCTTGTGGCTCATTTCAAAACCCCCAAAACCCAATTTTGTGAAACCATTTAATCTGTTGCCACCTATCCCCTTCAAGATCAACAACTCATGTTGATTTCAGGTTTCGCATTTTGCGAGGTTTGATGATTTTCCTCCTTGACTGCTCCAATCTGCGAAATCATGAAATGCTTAATCGTGTGCCATGCATCCTACTGAGAAGGACGGCTTAGATCATTTCGTGATTTCGCATTTCACAAATCCTCATAACTCTTCCCTTTGACCTTTCTGAATTCACGAAATCATGACTCTGCCTGATGCTATTCCTCATGCAACTTTGTGATCGTGATCACCCAATGGTCATCGATCTGATCTTCTTGAAGGATCTTTGTCATTGAAGGGTGATCTTGCTTGCTTGCTTGATTTGAATCCATATTAAAATCTTCAAGTGTTGCGCTTGGTGTTGATGACTGCGGCTATTTTGATCACTTTAATGACTGTCTAAAGGCTCAGGAAAACAAAAGAATCAACA
>ML782360.1:523185-560269 GCA_009831015.1 Picea engelmannii | reverse complement strand
AGAATATCAACTTAGGGAAAATAGAAAGGCTTGGGGCCGATACTCCTCAGGCAAGATGACAGGGAAAATCAAGTCGATCAAACAAATGGAGGCAAACAATAGAAAAACTACAAGTAAAAGGAAAACCTACGATCAAGTCTGCAAAAGGAGGAAAAAGAGGCAAAAATTACAGACCTAGGAAGAAACCATAGCTCACAAGACCTTGACAAGTTTATGTGATAACATTAGTCTCCATGGGGGATAGTACGAGGCACTAAGAACTCCTTTTTCAGCTTCAGTGCCTTAGTGTTTGGTTGTAGAGTCTTCGATTACAAAGAAAACATAAAACATGAACGGTATTTACAATGGTGGGACGCTGACTGCGGCTTTAAACAAAAAACCTCTTCAGGAAGTGCCCATTTACACGGCCACCAAAAACTTCATCACCCTCCAGATTCTATAACCTGTAAGTATTGTTTGGAAATTCTTCAGAAATATTGAAGGGACCAATCCAAAAGGCCTCAAATTTCATATGCTTTCCTCTGTCCTGTTTTGGTGCGTCCCATTTTAAGACTAGATCTCCCAGCTGGAAATCTCCTTTTCGCACCTTCCTGTCAAAATCTTGTTTGAAAATATTTTGATTCTTATGTGCTCTGCCCAGGAGTTTCTCTCTTTCCTACTGCACTTCAACCAACTGTTGTATCCTTCAGGTCATATCATCAGGCTCGCCCTGGTAGTCTTGAAAGAATTTTGCCATGGGCAGGGCCAGCTGTGAGGTAAAAACCGCTTCAGTTCCATATACCAGCTGGAATGGAGAGACACTGAGAGATCTTTTTGTTGTCACTCTATCAGCCCATAGAGAAAAATCGATCTTTGAATCCCATGCTTTTTTGTTATCCTCCAATAGTCTCTTAATGATTTTGATTAAGCTCTTGTTAGAGGACTATGCTAGTCCATTTCCCTAGAGGTAGTAGGGGGTAGAGTGAATCGACTTGATTTCAAATTGTTCACAGAAATGGATCAATGGTTCAAATTTGAAATATGCGACATTATCTATGACAATCCTTCTTGAACAACCAAACCTTGTTATGATATCTTTCAGGAAACCAATGATCACCTTATGAGAAGCACTCCTTGTGGGGATAACTTCTATCCATTTGGTGAAGTAATCTATGGCAGTCATGATCCATCTATGTTGATCGCTGGATGCAGGATGAATCTCCCCAATGAAGTCTAGGACCCATTGATGAAAGGTCCCTGAAGCAACCATCGATTTCAATGCCAGGGGATTCAGCTGTTGTTTTCCTAAGAATTTCTGACATTTAGCACAGGCTCTGACTTTTGCACAAACGTCAGTGAATAGAGTAGGTCAGAAATAACCAGCCTTGAGAATTTTATGGGCCATCGTTCTCCAGAAGTGATGTCCCCCACACAAACTGTAATGAAATTCCAACATAATCCTTTGTGCTTCGTGTGGGTCTAAACATCTCAGAAGTACCTCCAGGGGGTCTTTCCAATATAATTTTTTATTAACAAGGTAGTATTTAATTGCCTTGAGCTTAAGATATCTTGCCTTGATTTTTCCCATACCATATGGAGGTCACAACTCCTGTAGAAAAATATAATATCTTTGTACCGGGTGCACTCTACCAATGGAGGGCTGACTTGTTGGTCTGTATGAGATAACTTAGCCTACTGAATTTTTGAGCAAGCATTGATGAAGTTAATCTCCAAAGATTTACAATTAGATTCGGCCAACAACTTGGCTAAAACTTGGCCTTTAACTAGCTTGGTGGGTTTTATTTCTAGGTCAAATTCAAGGATTCTGGCAATCCACTTGCTTCTCCTCCCGTCTATGTCAGGATGGATGAGTATGTCCTTCACAACAGCTGAAGGAATATATGCAACGATCTTTGAATGGAGAACATAGAATCTGAAATCCTTGAGGGATTTCACCAAGGCATAGGCCTGCTTCTCCATGATGTCATATCTGACTTTTGTGTCCCTCAATGACCTGCTGAAAAGGGAAATAGGTTGTTCCAGCCCCTCAACATTTATTTGTAGTAAAATAACGGCCACTGTGTCAAATGAAGTAAAGGAAAAAATCAGAAAATATTTGGAGTAATCGGGACTAATCAACACATGTGCTTCAGTCAATGCTTTTTTGATTTGGTTGAAAGATTCTCTGGGCTAATCATTCCATTTTACTTTGTTTCCCTTCCTGAGCAGGGCTATGATATGTTTCACCAATTCGACAAAATTGGAAACAAACCTTCTCAGAAAATTAACTTTCCCCAAGAAAGACTGGACCTCTTTCTTGGATCTCGGGAGTGACAAGGTTTGGATTGCTTCCACCCTACTGGGATCAATTCTTACTCACTCGGAAGATACTATATGCCCCAATAATTTTCCCTCCTTCATGGAAAACAAAGACTTTTTGGGATTTAAGGAGAGACCAAATTTCTTGCATTTCAGGAAAACCCTTTTTAAATGCTCACAATGCTCTCTATCTGATCTGGAGAAAACGGTAATGTCATCTAGATAGATGACCACAAACTTGCATTTTTCTTCAATGAAGGCTATGTCCATGGCTTGCTGGAATGTTGCCCCTACATTCATCAACCCAAAGGGCATTTTGGCATACATGAATGTTCCCCACAGAGTGGTGAAGGCTATTTTTGCTCTATCCTTAGGCAGGACGAAGATCTGATTGTATCTTGAAAAGAGGTCAATCATGGACATCCTTGATGAGCCATTTATCCTTTATAATATGTGTTCCATTTTTGGAAAGGGGTAATTTTCTTTCTTTGAGCTCATGTTCATGTTCCTGAAATCGACACAAAGTCTGATTTCCCCACTCTTCTTTCTCATTGGGACCAGGTTGGCCACCCACTATGAATATCTCAAAGGTATGATGATCTGTCCATCCAACAACTTCTTTACCTCCTTCTCCATGATAGGCATCAACATAGGATTAATTTGTCTCAATTTCTGCCTAAATGGCTTAGCCTCTTCTTTCAGTGGGATCTTATGCTCAATGATGCTGGTGTCATATGTCCTGAGGTCTTCGTAGGTATAGGAAAAAACATTAGAAAATTATTTTAATAGCTCAATATACTTGGACCTCTGTTCCCTTGACAAGTTGCTTGACATCTTGACAAACTTGGGATCTTCCTCTATGCCAATGTTGCGTTTGGCTATGTCAGCATCATCAATCGACCTCTGAGCTTTCATGACCACATAATCACTATCAAATATCCTTTCCAGAGAGACTAGTCCCTTAGGAATGTGATTGCTCGGTAACTGCACAATATGATGATTAGAAATTTCATTCAACAATATTTCAGGAGGAGGCCCACCTTCGAAATCATGATCCTGATTGATGTGTAAAGCAGAGAACTTGTCAACTGAATCGAAGAATATTTTGATTTCAAGATCATCCTCAAACACCTTCCAATTCTTGATATTATCAGGTACAAAGGGCCTATATCTAACCTCAACATCATACCTGAGCTTAGGTGGTAGTGGGATATTGAACTGGCTTGCTGAGACAACTAGAGAATCGACCATGACATTCTCTTCTCTGGGAACAAATGAAATGTTGAACGCCGAGAAAAAGATGTCAATACAATCCCACACCTCATTCCTATAAGATCTGAGCCTCAGATGTTTGGCTTGAAAAAGAATTCTGACCTGATTTACAACCAGCTCGACATCCCCAAACAGATATATCTTTTCAATTCCCATGTCCTTTGCAGCCCTCAAACCCAAAGCGAGAGCTTCATACTCTGTCACATTATTGGTAGCTTCAAATTCTAATTTGTATGACAGAGATATGGTTTCCTGAGCAGGGGAAACAAAAACTACTCCAGCACCAGTGCCTTCTCTAGAAGAGGCTCCATCAAAGAACATCTTCCACACAAAAGTAGCTAGAGGAGAGCCTTCATAGGGAGTACTGTGATTTCTGATCTCATGAGGGGGTTCAGGAGCATCGGTGAGCTGCAATAAGATGGACCCCAAATCAATATCAAGGGAAAATATAGGATGATTGGTGGGGTATGCTTCATCACTTATAATATAGGCTAACTGAGCTTCTCTGTACAACCTTCTATGCTCTCCTCCGAACAATGGAATGGTAGTGTATGTGAGGTCCATCTACAATGTTACTCAGAGTCTTTTTATCCAATATCTTGACAACAACATGTAAAACTTGGGAGGGATGTCAACCAACACAATTTCCATGACCACACTCTTCATGGGCATCTGAAACAAGGTCATGACCAGATATTTGATGACCCCAAGACATTTCACTCTTCTAGAGTCAAAGGAATAAAAGTCATGGTAATCCTTTGTGACTTCTAGTTCCAATTCTTTCATGACGGTTTTGGGCATGAGATTATGAGAGGCCCCTGAATCCATCAGGAAATTATGAAACACCTTATCATGTATGTTCAGGGATGTGTAGAAGGGAGGGGATGAATCGTCTCTATCTTCTACCGTAGGGCCTAGGATGACTATTGGTTTTTCATCTTGGAGGTTCACTGAGTCTGTGGAATGGAAAGATGGATGAAACTGCAATAGCCTAGAGAGGTATTTTTTGAAATATTCATGCTTCAGTAGCTCTGAAATGGGCACAGGGATCCTGATCTTTTGGATTTCATGCTCAAAACTAAAGGAGGAAGGGGGCTTCATAAATTCTCTCACCTCTGGGACAATATCTTTGGCTATTGGTGGGGAATCTTGAGCTTTCTTTTCTTTGCTACAATTCGTTGCATCTCTAGCAAGCTTCTCTTCTCTAGGAGTTGGATCAGGGACGTCAGACTTCCCTTGATTCTTCGTAGACTGGAGGTTGTATTTTATTGGGCTATTGTTGGCCTTTCCCCCTTTACTCAGCTCATTTATTTGACTGTTCATGAGTAATTCTTCGTATGCAGATTGAGTTAAATGAGGAAATGGGGAGGTGTCCCCAATACAATGAATTTTAGGGTCTATCTCTTCTTCTTCCTCTTCCTCATCAATAACAAGGTTGTTTTGAAGAGGAGCTTGGATTTTCTAATCATTTCTATCTCTATCCCTTTGTTCCCTTGGCATAATCTGAGGAGCATTATTGTTCGACCTCCTAAAGTTGCCTCTATTATCAACATTTTGGGGATTTTTGTATGTCTATTTCCCCTCTATCCTCATCTTCTCCATCTCTACAGACAGGGACTTTACCATCTTGGTCAATTCGTCCACTTGAGCGTGAGATGTAGAAGAACCATAGGTTGAGGCCTCCTATCTCCCTCTTCCTTTTCCCTTGTTGGCTTTTCTTCTAATCCTGTCAACTGCCAGCACATTGGATTCTACTTCTAGGGATGCATCTTGCATATTAGCTAAGGAAGTAGCTCTCCTTTCTCTAAGGAAGAGGGACAACTCAAGGTCAAAAGAACTAGCATAAGTGATTTTGGCAGAGGCTTCTGTGGGCTTTATCTCAGCAGGGATTTTATTATACATTTTGTTGAATCTTTTGGAGAAACCAGAGACAGATTCCCCCTCTTTCCTCTTCATAGACCCAAACTATGTGATATAATACATAAAGTATTTTTTATCCCCCCACTGCTTCAAGAAGACATCATCTAGAACCTCGATCCCATCAATGGATCCAAGAGTCAAACCTCTAAACCATTTCCTAACCTCACCATCAAGACTCTGGACAAAGACTATCATCTAGACATCTTCATTTTCAATATTCAGATTGTCTACATAACTGTAGAAGGTAGCAAGGTGCTCTTCAACAATTATGTCTTCCTCCCTGGTGAATTTGGGCATGTACTTTAGGTAATCTCCAGCAGGGAGAGCATTCATGGGTTGAGGCAGGACCAAAGGGGCGTATCTTGAAACCACTATGGAATCCATTATGTTTCTAGGGGGATTAGCACCTGCCATAGAGATATGAGGTGGAGGAGAATTAGGAGGAGAAGGGGTTCAAACTGGGGAGACTGGAACTGAGCCTCCAAGAGGAAAGGGAACAGAGGATTCGAAGAAAAGGATAAAGGGCTTGAAGGAAAAGAGGTTTCCCTCTCTGTGGTAGCAACAACAGTAATAGGAGGAGGGGTGGTAAAGACTAGGGTAGGAAAATATTCTGAGTCATTGGGTCTAAACCATGATACAATTTCAGGGGAAAGAGGAGTGACAAGGATTTCTCTCTCCAATCCCAGACCAGGAGGGGAAATCTCAACAGGAACACTCCCAAAATTTAAAGTTCGAGAAACTCCAATAGAAGGTATAATAGGGGAATGAGAAGAAAAAATTGGAGTTTCTAAAGAAGGACAGTGAAAATTATCAAAAATACCTGGTTCAACGGTAGAAGTACCTTCTCAGAGGGCCCTTCCCTTTCTGACAATTTTCTCTGGGTCAACTTTAGGTGTTGCTAAAGGCAACTACGGAGTAGACCTCATGTGTATGCCTCTAGAAGCCACAACTGAAACAGTGGAATCACTGGTGGATCTGCCTCAATGGAGTTTCCAGGTGAACAATTGCATTCTTTGATGTACTCAGTTCTAGAGGGGGGATGATTCCTATGGTAAACTGTTGTATGTATGACCTTATCCAAATAGGTTCAACTCCACATCTTCAACTTTAACATTTCTCTAGACATACCCATAAATGTTTGTTTCATCCTTTTAGTCACTCCATTTTTTTGTAGAGTGTAGGATTTAGTCAATTGTATCCTAATACCTAGTTCTTGGCAATATGCTTGGTATTCATTGGAGGTGAATTCACCTCCATTGTCAGTTCACAAAGTAGTATTTTTTTCTTTAGTTGTAGTTTCAACTAATATTTGAAAAGACTTAAACTTCTCAAATGCTTTTGATTTTTCCTTTAGATAATACAACCAATTCATCTTGCTAAAGTCATCAATAAAAATAATAAAGTTCTTGCATCTCCCAAGTGAAGTTTCCAAAGGTCCACAAATATCAGTATGATCAAGTTGTAGTCTCTGAGTTTCCCTTCAAGTACTTGTAGGGAATGATAACCTGTTTTGTCTACCATAAATGCAATATTGACATCTTGAATTTTCTTTCCAAATTACAAGTAATCATTTTACCGTTCCTTGTTGTTGAAGCTGAATGAGGCCATCAACATTTAAGGGTGCAAAATGAACATGCCCGAATCTAATGGGTGTAATTCTAGTCTCAATTGATCCTACAAATTCCTTCATTCTTTGAATGATAGTGCCTTTCATTATAATATGTTTTTCATCCTCATTTTTTCATCATTATTTTCAAACCATTCTTTAATGAGTTGATTTTAAGTATCCCATTTTCCATCACAATTTGATGTCCTAACTGGTGAATCAACACCAAAGAAAACAATTTCTTTTTTATTTTAAATGTGGGAATATACCAAACATTAGAAATCATTCTTTCCCCATTTCCTAGTAAAAATGCCTTCTTTGAACCTTTTCCACTTGGTTTGTGTGTGGTGTCATCTACTAAGAAGATTGGATTTAAGTTGCAATCTCGATAGGTCCAAAAAAAAAATCTTGTAAGTCGTATGTTGGGTGGCTCCTGTATCCATGATCCATGCATTGTCATAATCACTTCTAAAAGAGTAAGTTATCATAATTGAGCTGACTAGTTTTTCTTTTTGGAGTGTTATAAATACATATTGAAAATCCTCATTTTCCTCTGCATTTTATTATTGGTCATATGTAGATGATGTTTTTTTATATTATCTATCTTATCATAGGAAATCCTATAATTAGAGGCACATTGTCCAACTTTATTGCATTGAAAACTAGTTATTGTATTATTCCCTCTTCCCCTTTCATGAGATTTTGAATCTTGATTTTATTCTTCTCTTGATGGTCCTTTTAGATTCCAAGTCATATATCCTCTTCCTCTACCTCTTCCTCTTCCTCTTTTAGAATACTGATTCTGATTTCATTGATTGTCATTACCTTTTTGTAGGGAATATATATAGTTTTTGTTAAACAATTTGTGGTGTTCATACTTATACTGACAACCAATACATCCTCCCCTAATTTTTTCTACTTCCACGTGATTTATAATGATTTTATAACAACTCATTGAGTTTGTCTAAAGTTATATTTTTTAATTTATCCTTAGTTTTCATTTTCTCCAAAAAGTGCTTGCATTGTTCTAATAACTATGATATCAAAATTGTGACCATCAAACTGTCTTCTATTTTTGAAAACCCTACTTTAGTAATCTCTTGTTCAATATTTTTGAGCCTGGAAATGTATTCCATGACACCCCCCATTCATTTAATTTTTGTTGTAATAACTTTAATTGAAGGTCAAATCATTTTACCTTACGTTGTGAATAAAACAAATCTTTAAGGGTTTTCCAAGCTGACCAAACATCTCCACAATTATGAATGTGAACAAAGACTTCATTGGAAATAGTACTGTTGTAACACCCCTATTTCCCCCAGTTTGTAAATATAAATATATTGGCCAAGAGACTATGGAAACCTCGATATGTGTGAATGTTTGATTTGAGGAACCTTTGTATAAAAGGTCAATTAATGTAATTTTTGTTATTAATAGAAAATGGATAAGTGTTGCATAACTACTGAAAGGGGGGTTTGTCAAGATAGACCACATATGATATGAAAGAGATGGTGAGGGGAATCGAGAATAGTTGAGATAACCCCCACCAATCCAACACCTTGCTGGATTTAATTTCTCAGGACCATAATAGTCCTCTGACCCAGGGATGAATTACAGTCAGGTTGGTAGGTGCGAAGACCTCCTCAAGAGTTAATGAGGGGATGGGGAAGAGTGCCCATCTGAAAGGATTTAAGACCTGACCACGGACTAGGAATTCGGGTCACACACAATCTTTCCGAGGAAGGAAAGAAAGGAAGGTGTGGTGGGAAGAGGAAGAGTTGTGAAGAGAAGCAGAGAAGAGAGACTAAACTCTCAATTTCGAGGAAGAACTGAAAAGATGAACGTGTTTTGGTCGCAGGATGTGGCTAACAGGGTTATGATAGAAGTTGATAAATGAGGGTGCTGAGTGACTGAGGAAGCACTCAGGCAGGCCTCCTTGCTTGGTATAGAGAAACTTGTTGCCAAGATCATGTGGGAGGAGAAGAGTAACCTCCATCCCTGACTGTTGTTGAGCCAAAAGTCAAAATTCTCTCTCAGAGCATCATGGTCTATGTTAGGGTCCTAACCTGCACATAGGTAGAACAATATATTCAGATTTAATAAAGATCGATATTAATAAGTCCTTTCAATAAAATAGAATAATTTGAATGTAAGAAGACCTAATAGTAGCTTCTGCTTCTAGAAGGATATTCCTCTAGATGATTCTTTTGATAGACATATTTAGTATAAATAGGAGTCGACGGTATGATAACCCTATCTTGGATATTATTGTAATATAGCTCTGCTCGACTAGAGGTTGCCCCCTCGAAGATGCCCATGAACATTTCTCTCAGAATCAAAGTGTTATTTTTGTTGTTATTCATATATCATTTCAGTGTTATTGTGGTGATTGTTCTGGTTATATTGTTGTTATTCTGCCATTTCTAGCATTTTATTTCTGTTCTGCATACTTTTTATATCTGGTATATTACAAGTGGTATCAGAGCACTTTCCTCGGAAAAAATTGTGGATTATTTTTTTTTTTTTCCAGGGTAGAGATGTATTCTGGTGTCTTTAAGCCACAAAGATCTGTCGTTACGCGCATAAAACCGCGATTGAGGGATTCATACATGCAATAAATACAAGTGGTACTTAAGTGCACATATGTTGACCACTCTTGTAACCCCTGTTGGTACCCCTTCGAGTGGTAGCGCATCATATATCACCTATGTACGGATCGACCTAGATTACCTAAAGCCCTCTTTAGATAAACCGATCAGTCACCTGACTTCTATCGTGCCACCGAGAACAACACTCGAGAAGATACTCTCTAGTACTTGGGTAGATGGGTAGTACGGCTAAGGGTATGGTCTAGCCTCCTTAGTTAGTGCCCTGAGATATTGGGCCGAGTACTACTGTTCAACCCCGAACGTATATCAGAGAGCTATAGCACTAGGAAAACCCTTGTCTGTAGAACCCTTGAATACCTAACCCTTGGGGACATAAACTTAAACAAATTAAAACAAACAAAATCTATTACTGTGCAACTCTGTTTAGGTTGTCAAATCACTATAAATTTATTCCTGGCTAAGCATTTGGGCATTTCATCACTACAGTATTCTTCAGACTGGAGTATAACTCCACAGGTGTAAAAAAAAAAAACAAATATGGAAATTTTTGCATCATTATTTGAGACCTATTCCATTGGATTCATCTCTTCGCCCTTATCCCACTCATACATATTAGTTTTCAGCAACATTTTTCACCCCACCCACCCCTTTTCGTTTCCCTCATCATCATGGCCCATACTCGCAGCCAAGATCTGGAAGCTCGCTTCAATACCTTGCAATCTAATTTCACCGAGACCCAACAAGAAGTGAAACAACTCAGTGCCAATGTTGTCACCATCAATACAACCATATAGTCCTCAATCGAGGAAATCAAACAAGACCTGACTACCCAGCTTGAATCTATCGTTTTGATGCTCTGCACCAAGATGCATGTCTCTACAAATAACCCTTTATCTGACCCACCTTCATATACTAAAGCTGAACATTCCTCTAACTTTTAGCACCATCACTTTCAATGTGATATACGCCTTCCACGGGTGGATGCAACCAAATTTGATGGCTCGGATCCCACTGGTTGGGTAACCCAAATGGAACATTATTTCTCTTTATATGACATTACAAATGACTTGGCCAAACTCCAGTATGGTATTCTCCATCTCGATCAAGAATGTTGACAATGGTGGCAATGGAGAAAAACTTCTCGTCAAGGGTATATTGCTTGGACACAATTTGTGGCAGATATTTATGAACACTTTGACACTGACACCAACCAATTGGGCCATTTGACAAAGTTGAAACAATCAAGAACAGTGGAAGACTTTATAGCTTCTTTTGAGTGCCTTGATTTTTGGACAAAGGGCATGTATGATTCCTTTTTCCGAGAGTGTTTTATCAGTGGCCTCAAGGATGAGATTCGGGCCCATGTCCTCATGGATCGACCTCAAAGTTGGGTGGAGGCTACTAAAATAGCTAAAGAATCACAACAAGTTGTATCTTCTCAAAATCGTAAACCCTCCTTTATCCCTCGCACTAAACCAGTAAATCCCACTACTGCCTCTGCTTCACTAAAGATCCAAAAATTGACCAGAGCTGAAATGGATGAACGCCAAATCAAAGGCCTTTGTTATAATTGTGATGACAAATACTTCGCGGGCCACAAGTGTAAGGAAGAAAATATTTTTATGGCCATCTCGGAGGATATTTCAGAAGAGGATGTTGAAACCCCCCCTGTGTCTGAGTCACCTAAAACCACTGACATAACCCATCCCTCAGACCCTCCTGAAGTAGAACTGGTCATTTCCCTCAATGCTCTCACTGGCTTCTCTGCTCCCCAAACCCTCAAGCTAATCAGTTACATCAAGCATAGGAAGGTCATCATTTTGGTTGATAGTGGAAGCACCCATAATTTTATTCATCGCTGCATTGCCCAAGAAACTCATTGCTACATCCATGCCATCAATAATTTCCAAATCATGATTGCCAATGGTGGCTCCATGAAATGTGGAGGGAATTGTGAAAATGTGCATCTCCAAATTGGTGACTACCACCTGAAATATCATAT
Source organism: Picea engelmannii (assembly GCA_009831015.1). NCBI lineage: Eukaryota > Viridiplantae > Streptophyta > Pinopsida > Pinales > Pinaceae > Picea > Picea engelmannii. The sequence goes on along the minus strand of ML782360.1, from coordinate 548,562 downwards.
GTTTGCTATCGACATGGGTGGTTATGACATTGTGTTAGGTGCATACTGGCTAAGGACTTTGGGTCCCATTATCATGTATTTTAAGGAATTAACCATGCAATTCGACCAGGAGGGCCAACAATATAAGTTCCAAGGAATCACCACCGATTCACCTAAGATCATTAGTTCCCATCGCATGCTAAAATAAGGTCATTCTGGTGTTATTTCCCAACTCCATGCCATACAAGCAACAGAGACACCCTCAGTGCCGCAAGACCTCCAATCCATCCTTTCTAAACATCAAGTGGTCTTTTCCACTCCGCGGGGACTCCCTCCTTCCCGTGGTGTTCATGATCATTCAATTCCCCTTGTACCAGGAAGCCTTCCTTCCAATATATGTTTGTATCGTCACCCCTTTTCCCAAAAAAATGAAATTGAGAAAATGGTCCAGGAACTCCTTAACGCAGGCGTGATCCACCCTAGTACGAGCCCCTATTATTCTCCTGTGGTCATGGTCCTGAAGAAATAAGGTTCTTGGCGAATGTGCCCTAACTTCCGTGCCCTCAACAAATTACCATTAAAGACAAATTTCTCATTCCTGTCATTGATGACCTCTTGGATGAATTGAGTGGCACCCAGTTCTTTACTAAACTTGATCTTCATTATGGCTACCACCAGATACGTATGAAAGAGACATACACTCACAAGACTACCTTTTGAACTCATGAGGGCCACTATGAGTTTTTTGTCATGCACTTTGGCTTGTGTAATGCCCCCTCCACCTTCCAAAGCCTCATGAATCATGTCTTCCATCCTTTTCTCCGTCATTTTGTCTTAGTTTTCTTTGATGATATCCTCATCTATAGAAAAACCTGGACAAAACATCTTGCCCATGTGGATCGAGTTCTCCAGCTACTCGCTTAGCACCAACTTTTCTTGAAACAATCTAAATGTTATTTTGGAGCCTTAGAAGTTGAGTACTTGGGTCATCTGGTTGGCAAGGATGACGTCAGGATGGATCCTAAAAAGATTGAAGCTATGCAAGACTGGCCTCACCCAAAGACTCTCAAAAGCTTGCGTGGATTTCTGGGCTTAACAGGTTATTATCGCAAGTTTGTTAAGAATTATGGAAAGATTGCAGCACCTCCCACTGCACTCCTAAAAAAGAACTCTTTCACTTTGACTCCAACAACTGCTCAAGGTTTTCAAACCTTGAAGATGGCCATGTGCACCACTCTAGTCCTAGCCCTTTCTGATTTCACCAAGACCTTTGTCTTGGAATGTGATGCTTCAGGGAAAGGAATTGGTGTTGTCCTTATGCAAGAGGGTCGGCCTTTGGCCTTTACCAAAAAGAAACTATCTTAAATAAATCTGGGCAAATCAATCTATGAAAAGGAAATGTTGGCTATTCTGCATGTCGTTGATCTGTGGCGCCCTTATCTATTGGGGCAACACTTCCAAATTAAGACATACCATCAAAGCCTCAAGTATTTTCTAGAACAACACATTTCCTCCTTGGAGCAACAAAAGTGGGTGACCAAGCTCTTTGGATATGATTATGAGATCATTTACAAGAAAGACAAAGACAATATGGTTGTGGATGCACTTTCCCAAAAATATGAAGATGAAGGATCCCTTTTTTCTCTTTCCTTCATTGTATCATATTGGCTCCAAGTCGTTCGCCAGGAATGGCTACAAGATCCCAAAAGTTCACAGCTGATCCAACAATTTCTCCAGCTTTCCCAGGGTACTCTTGGCTCCATGATGAGCTTTGATACAAAGGCCATTTGTATTTAAGTAAACAATCAAAACTTAAATCCACGGTACTTTATGAGCTTCATGCTACACCCACAGCTGGGCACTCTAGGTTTACGAAAACCTATGACAGGGTCAAACACTATTTTTTCTGGGATGGAATGAAACAAGACATTCGTAATTTTGTCATTGAATGTGATGTGTGTCAATGAAACAAGGGAAAAATAGTCAAATATTTGGGCACACTACAACCACTTCCGATTCCACCTGCTATTTGGAGGGATATCTCTATGGATTTTATTGTAGGTTTACCCAAATTGGGAAATAAATTAGTCATCATGGTGGTTGTTGATTGCCTTTCCAAGTATGCTCATTTATGTTCTCTTCAACACCCATTTACAACATCCACGGTGGCTCAACTTTTCATGGATCAAGTATTCAAGCTTCATGGCATGCCGCATTCTGTTGTTTCTGATTGCGACCCAACTTTCACCAGCAATTTTTGGAAAGAACTGTTCAAGCTATAAGGCACACAATTGCATCTCAACATAGCCTATCATCCCCAGATTGATGGTCAAATAGAAGTTGTCAACAAGTGTTTGGAAACATATTTGAGGTGTATTTCCTCATAAAAGAAAAATCAATGGGCTCAATGGTTACCCCTAGCTGAATGGTGGTACAACACTTCATATCATACAACTACACGCATGACTCCTTTTGAAGCATCATATGGAAAAAAGCCACCTTTAGTTCTCTCATACTTACCTGGTGTCTCAAAGGTCCAGGCGGTTGACCAAACGCTTACCGTTCGAGAGGCTATTCTCCGTACCCTCAAAGAGAATTTGTTCATGGCACAAAATCACATGAAGAAACAAGCAGATCAAGGTCACTCTGAACGTCAATTTGCAGAAGGGGATCAGGTGTTTCTTAGACTACAACCTCACAAGAAAAATTCCCTCAAGGCCGAGCATTGTCAGAAGCTAGAGCCCAAATTTTAAGGTCCTTATATTGTTCTCAAGCGTGTGGGATAGGTGGCCTATTAGTTATCTTTTCCCAGTCATTCTAAGCTACATCTTGTTTTTCATGTTTCATGCTTAAGGAAGGTGATTGGAACTAAGTGCCAAATTCAAACCAACCTTCTCGAGTTAGCCGAAGAAGATCCATTTGGCTACAACCACAAGCAGTTTTGGACCAGCATGAACATTGCCTACATCACAAAACCATCAAGGAAGTGTTATTCCAGTGGAAAGATACAACTCCAGCAGATGCCACTTGGGAACCAGCTACCATTTTGCAACAATTTCCACATCTCAAGCCTTGAGGACAAGGTTGTTTTTAAGGGGGCGGACATGTTAGGGTCCTAACCTGCACATAGGTAGAACAATATATTCGGATGTAATAAAGGTCGATATTAATAAGTCCTTTCAATAAAATAGAATAAGTCAAATGTAATAAGACCTAATAGAAGCTTCCATTTCTAGAAGGATCTTCCTCTAGATGCTTCTTTTGATAGATATATTTAGTATAAATAGGAGTTGAGGGTATGAGAACCTTAGCTTGGATATTATTGTAATAGAGATCTGCTCGACTGGAGGTTGCCCCCTCGAAGAGGCCCATGAACATTGCTCTTAGAATCAAATTTTTATTTATGTTGTTATTCTTATATCATTTCAATGTTATTGTGGTGATTTTTCTGGTTATATTGTTGTTATGCATACTTTTTATATCTGGTATATTACAGTCTAGCTTGGGGGTGGCTAGTGGTAAATCTGTTAGGAGTGACTGAGCCTATGGTTGGGTGGAAACAGGCACCCCTTTAAATATTTGCATCACATCATCTATTTTTGATAAGTGTTTTCATACCTTGTGTATTGAAATGGAATAATGGATGAATGCATGTATTTATCTATCTATAAATGGTTTATGCATTGAATGATCAAGTTATGTGTATGCATTTATCTTCTTGTGGACTTATGCTTCTGATTGATCATCTATATTCCCTAGCTTATACTTCGAGATGTCTTGGGATCTAAACCTATAGGAGGCTTGGGTTAGAAAGCATTGCATCAATATGACCCCGTCGGTCTAAAGAGGATATCTCCTTTAGACTCCTTGCTGTGAGACTGGGATATCATGCCCAAGTCCTTAATAATTTCATGATGAAGTTGAGGAAGGATAGCGAGATTTAAGTCTCGAAAGGGGGGAATCATTTAATTTGGAAGACGAGCGGACAAGATCTATTCGGGAGAACCCATATGACCAACACCTAGGAACCTTAGGCCAAGCCTAAGGGAGCTAATTCCTTCTAGATTTGGAGCTCTGGAAGTCAGGGACTTCGGAGTAATATCTTCCCTCATAGTCACGAATCAGCTGAAGGTGACCGAGAGTTACAGTTACCTACAAGGATGACCAATGTTGGGTGGTTTCTTTAGTGGTTAGATGAACCTATCTTACCAATTAAACCGAGATCCAACTCCCCATTGCAAATTATCACGAGCCACTGATCAAGAATGTTCGGGGGTTCCCTCATCCATTAGATCTAAACCAAGGTGAATTCGGTGGAGTACCACTTCGGGAGAATGGAGATTCCATAGCATCAAACTCCCCAAAGGCCGAAGTTATGAAGTGGAGGAGATCCATATATTTGGGGGAGATTGTCAGGAGCCCCGCTTACCATTCGGTCATCCAAAAGGAGGGACCCACACACGGTACTTCAACAAAGTCCTACTTAGGGAGTATGGATCGATAGTAAATCCAAAACTCCCGGAGACTAGAGCCATGAAATGACCAGGACCATAGATCTAGAGATACTTCACGTTCTTTCCTAGTCGTAGGATTCACGATGTAGTCAACCCAACATTGACTGCTTCGGGAGGATAGGGGTGTTGTGACGAAAAAATCCCCGAAGGCCGAAGTCCTAAAGTAATGTGGACCATTGATCCATGGATTCTTCAGGATCTGTCACAACCTTTGATGTACAGGGGACTCGTGGTGCTAGATCATTTAGTACAAAGATTGGACACTCTAGGGAATTTGAGGTGTGGTGTGTCGAAAAGCTATGAAGCCCAAAGTGACAAGATTCGTTGACTCAAGGACACTTCAGGAATTTTCCTAACCATCAGATATGGGCTATGGATAGCCTGACGTTGACTAGCTTTGGGAGAAAAGAGGAATTTTCATCGCAAAACTCTCAAAGGTCGAAGTCACGAAGTAACGTTAGATGTGGATCTATGGATCCACATGGTTGGATCTCGACTGTGAGATTTGAGGGATGTTAGAAGGCTGATAGTCTAGTGTGACATGGAAATATGAAATCACCAGAGTGACATAGACCCATTATTGAGGTGCCATGTGTCAGATCGATCTGTGATTTTCTTAGAACCTATATGCCTATTGGAACGTGACATGTGTCACCCCTAGCCCTTCTATGTGTCATCCTGTGGTACGTGCCCACCTAGCCAAAGTGGTTGGTGAAGTGACTGGAACTATGGGAGTCCAGGACTTCTGGACTCTGGAGGAGTTGGGGTGTAGTGACCCAGAAGGCCCGAAGGTCGAAACAACGTGGTAAGCTTACAGGACTTTGGGAGTTCGTGAATCTGGAAGGTTTCATGCATAGACATTAAGGAGGCGTTCAACATCGAAGCATTGAAGTGTTGAATTTCATGATGACCTGTGTCTTAGATGAAGGTTGAGTCCAATCATGGGATCAGACGGTGGATGGACTTCCACCATGGATGAAGGAACTTGGAGACAATACGTGTGAGGTGGCTGCACGTGGACACCACGTGGCCCTCAACCAATGAATGCCCAAAGAACTTTGGGAAGCCATAATTTGGAACCCAAAGCTCCAATTTGAGCCTGGTAGTAGTCATTAGAATGCTACAGGTAAGTAGAAGAGGGTAACGACCTTGGACAAAGGATTTGAGATGTTAAGATGCCCCATCCCTATGAAAGATACTTATGGGTCAGGTGTGTTACAAATTGGTATCAGAACATGGTTACAACACTTGGCCTGCTTGGGCTCATGGATGAGTTGTGTAAAAACCATATTTAAAGGACTTTTAAAGGTGACACCCTATATTACCTCTTTCCTAAAAAGACTGGTTAAATCTTTACTAAAGAAAAGAATGAAAATTTCTACTTTGTGTATGTATTTAAGAAATATGAACTATGTGTTGTTCATAAAATAATCGGTTGTTGGCTGATAGTAAGTGTTTTTTCAGCACTCAATCAATCAATAGATCACGGGAAAAATACAAGTATAAAGGATGGTGACTCTCCATGAAGTGGGGGATGGATCCCACAATAGAGATGAAGAATCTGACAAAAGGAGGGTAGTGGAAACCCCTTCGGATCTGAATGAAACTATAAGGAGCCTCATGGTCGAATTATAGAGTTGTAAGGCCGACAATGAAATGTTGATAAAGGAACAAGAAAAAAAAAAAATTAATGCAGTCTTGCTGTAGAGTTTATCCAATATACAGAGGAAGTTGTAGCATGGAACCGCAACCAGTCAAGTGGACTAACGACATACGAAGATAAGTCAAAGCCCACCTGAGATACAAAAACATGGTCCCATAAGTGGCCACACTAAGAGGAGGACCTCGAGGAAGATCCAACTTGGAGGCAAGAGATGTTCATCAAGAGAGTCCTATGGAGAGGAAACTGGAAAATCCGAGGGATCTTCTAGTAGAAAATCTAGTTCACATTCTCAAAGGAAAGGAAAGAAGAGAAAGTATTACAAAAGTCATGATCCTGAAGAGTTCAATAAATCCAAACCACCCTCTTTCAATGGAGATATTGAGAAAGGGGAAGCGGCAGAAGATTGGCTACTTGGTTTAAAGAAGTACTTTAGATTCTGTGACTACTCTAAAAACTTGAAGCTCTAATAACTATCTTCAACCTGAATGGAATGACTTCCATTTGGTGGGAAGACCTTAGGAATGTGAAAGGAATACATGATAAGGACTTGTCATGGAAACAATTTGAGAAACACTTCAAGGAGAAGTATCTATCAGAGAAATACTTTGATGGGAAGACTAAGGATTTCTATGAACTCAGGCTGGGACAGATCACCATAGAGGAATATTTCAATAAATTCCTTGAACCATTGAGGTATGTACCCTACATAAAGGATGAAAAGGGAAAAGTGCAATGATTTATTAGTGGGCTACCTCAGAACTACTGGGATAGGATTGAGTTTGAAAAACCAAAGACCTTATAATATACTATCCGGAAGGCAAGGTAATGTTATGACTAGTTCGGGAGTAAGACAAAACCTCGTGAGGATTGGAAGAAGAAGATTAGTTTGGGATTCAAGAAGAAGGGGTTTAAATCCTAAATATTTAAGAACTATGTGAAGGGTTCTAGGATGAGCCTTCCTACTAGAAGTGTGTATCATCAAAATTTCCCCTCCCAAAGTGGAAATAAACCTTTTGGAGCAATCCCAAGAAAGACTGATAACCCAAAGAAAGAACCCTTGAAATGTTATCATTGTGGAGAAGAATATTTTTTGAGGGATTGTCCATACAGACAACAAAACAATAGGAGAGACTACAACATCCAAGAAGCTACCACAGTCAATGATGTGGCTAGGAGCATGCCACAAATTTATGCAGTTTTGGATAATAAACCATCCGACCACCAAGATTCAGTGGTGGAGATGGAAGGTATGATTTCCAACCATCTAGTTTCTATTTTAATTGACCCTGGTTCAAATTTGATTTATGTGGACTCTCAGACTATTGATAAGTGTAAACTACAACCTGTTAGACATGTTAATCCATGGTTGGTACAACTAGCAAGTGGAACCAAAAGAAAAGTAGAAGAGGTCATACCATTTTTCCAATTCATTATGGATAGATTGCCTACCCAAGTGACCCTTAACATACTTTCCATATGATCTTATGACATGTTGATTAGTTTGGACTGGTTAGCCACTTATAAAACCAAGTTAGATTGTTACCATAAGACCTTGGAATGTGAAAATGAAGAAGGGAGAAAAATAACCCTCCAAGGAATTCAGAGACCTATCTCAGTGAGACAAATATCAACCCTTCAAGTGAAAAAGTATCAAAGAAAGGGATGTCCTCTATATGAAATGTAGGTGTTGGAATCTATTGAGGATGACAAACCAAACCTAGAGGACCACCCCATATTAGGAGAGTATAAAGACGTGTTTCCAGAAGAGGTATTGGGTCTACCCCCGAGGAGAGACATTGACTTCTCCATAGAACTTTCTCCAAGAGCAGTGCCAATGTCTAGGACGCCCTATAGGATGAGTACACTAGAGCTAGTTGAGCTCAAACTACAACTAAAGGAGATGATGGATAAAGGCTACATCCGACCCAGCGTGTCTCCATGGGGAGAGCATGTCTTTTTTGTGAAAAAGAAAGATGGCACACTCTGACTGTGCATAGACTATAGACAACTCAACAAGGCAACCATAAAGAAAAAGTATCCATTACCAAGAATTGATGACTTGTTTGACCAATTAAGGGGTGCTTCATTTTCTCAAAGATTGACTTAAGGTATGGATACTATCAAGTCTGATTCAAGGATGAAGACATCCAAAAAACAACCTTTAGGACAAGGTATGGTCACTATGAATTTGTGGTGGTGCCATTTGGATTGACCAATTCCCCCACCACTTTTATGTTCTTGATGAATAATGTACTTAGAATATTCCTAGACAATTTTTTTTTGGTTTTCATTGATGATATCCTAATCTACTCCAAGAACAAACAGGAGCATGAAGAACATCTTAAATTAGTGCTTCAAGTACTAAGAGAGCATCAACTCTACGCTAAGTTTAGCAAGTGTAAATTTTTCCAGAAGCAAGTACATTACTTAGGCCATGCCATTTCTGAAGAAGGAGTGGTATTAGACCCTAACAAGATCAGATCTATCATGGAATGGCCTACCCCAAGGGATGTATCTGATATCAGGTCCTTTATGGTCTTATCAGGATACTATATAAGGTTCATAAAAGGATTTTTCAAGATTGGTTGTCCAATCACTGCCCTTCAGAAAAAGGGGGTTAAATTCACTTGGACCTTAGAATGTGAAGAAAGATTTCAAGAACTGAAATACCTTCTAACCTATGCACATGTGCTGGAGATTGTAGACCCTAATAATAACTTCCTTGTGTGTACATATTCATGTAAGGAAGGACTCATAGGAGTCCTTATGCAAGAAGGAGGTGTAATTTTATACGAATCCAAAAAATTGAGTGAGCATGAAATCAATTATGTGACCCATGATCTAGAGTTGGCTGCCATCGTGCATGCTTTAAAAATGTGTAGGAATTACCTCCTGGGTAGGATTTTGTACTTATGACAGACCATTGTGGGTTGAGGCACATGTTTGATCAACCAAATCTCAATTCTACAAAATCTAGATGGATGGCTCTCCTTAGTGAGTTTGATTTAGAAATCAAACACATCAAAGAAAAATAAAATAAGGTGGTTGATGCCCTTAGCATAAGTGTGAAAATAATTCACCTGGAAATGGTAAGCACCTATGAAACGAATGTCAGGGAGAGATTCAGGAATGCACAAGAAACACGTGCATTCTTCAAGACCGTGACATCATACCTAAAGCAAGAGCCCACAGGGATACAATATGAAGGATAGAAAATTCTTGATGAAGGCTTGTTGACCTACATAAACATATTGTATATCCCAATGTGACAAATTGAAGAGGTTCATAATGGATGAACTACACAAGAGACCATACACTGGTCATCCAGGTTATCCGAAAATGATCATAGACACTAGGAAACAATTCTATTGGCCTAGATTAAAAATGGACATAACTAACTATCTAGCTAAGTGTCTAGAATGCCAGCAAGTTAAGGCATAAAACCAACACCCAACAGGGGTTTTACAACCTCTACCAATTCCAGAATGGAAATGGGAAACCATCTCCATGGATTTCATCACCGGATTACCAAAATCGACCAAGAAGAATTATGCCATCATAGTAGTGGTGGAAAAATTGAGAAAGTCTGCTCACTTCGTTCCTGACAAGTCAACTTGCAAGGAAATAGATATTGCCAACATATTCATGAAGGATATATTCAGACTGCATGGCATGCCTAGGGAGATTATATTTGACAGAGACACAAAATTTACTTCAAGCTTTGGAAATCCTTAATGGTTGGTTTTGAGACTAAATTGTTGTTTAGCACAACCTATCACCCTCAAACGGATGGAAAGACAGAAAGAGTGAACCAAATATTAGAGGACATGCTAAGTATGCATGTAATGCATCAGCCTAAGAAGTGGGAAGACTACCTGCCAATGGTAGAATTTTCTTACAACAACGGTTATCAAGCATCATTAAAGACGAGACCTTTTTAAGCCCTCTATGGTAGACAGTGCAATATTCCAATCAGTTGGAGTAATCCAGTGGATATAAATACAATCAGACCTGACATGATGAAAAATGGAACAAGAAGTAATTCAGATTAAGAAAAATCTGAAAACTGCTCAAGATAGACATAAGAGTTAGGTTGACAGAAAGAGAACTCCCAGAGAGTTCAAGACAAGAGACCATGTCTATATCATAATTAGACCCAGGAAGAGTTCCTTGAGAACAGGATCTTATGCCAAGATGGCACCCCAATATTGTGGACCCTTTGAAATATTAGATAGAGTGGGACCTGTATCCTATAGGCTAGCACTTCCTCCCACAATAAAGGCACATAATGTTTCCCATGTTTCGTTATTGAAGAAATATGTACATGATTCTAATCATATAATTTAATGATCTATGATTTAGGTGGATCTGGAGGGAGAATTCCTACCAGAACCTCAATGCATACTATACAGGAAGGAAACCTCACTCAGGAACTAAAACATTACATAGTTCAAGGTGTAGTGGAAACACTTTGGCCCAGATGAGGCTACATGGAAAATGGAGGATGCCATGAGACATGCATATCCATTTTTGTTTACTTTTATATATACAGAGTACATTGATAGATAGAACATCAGGGATGATGTTCCTTTAAGGGGGAGGGGATTGTAACACCCCTATTTCCCCCAGTTTGTAAATATAAATATATTGTCCAATAGACTATGGAGAACTCGATATGTGTGAATGTTTGATTTGAGGAACCTTTGCATAAAATGTCAATGAATGTAATTTATGTTATTAATAGAAAATGGATAAGTGTTTCATAACTATTGAAAGGGGGGTTTGCCAAGATAGACCATGGATGCTGTGAAAGAGATGGTGAGGGGAACCGAGAATGGTTGAGATAACCCCCACGAAACCAGTACCTTGCTAGATTTAAATTCTCAGGACCAGAACAGTCCTATGACCCAGGGATGAATTATAGTCAGGCTGGTAGGTGGGAAGACCTCCTCAAGAGTTAATGAGGGGATGGAGTAGAGTGCCCATATGAAAGGATTTTAGACCTGACCATGGACTCGGAATTCGGGTCACACACAATATTGTTGAGGAAGGAAATAAAGGAAGGACTGGTGGGAAGAGGAAGAGCTGCGAAGAGAAGTAGAGCAGAGAGACTAAGCTCTCAAGTTCGAGGAAGAACTGAAAAAGATGAACGTGTTCTGGTCACAGGATGTGGCTAATAGGGTTATGATACAAGATGATAGACGAGGGTGTTGAGTGATTGAGGAAGTACTCAGACAGGTCTCCTTGCTTGGTATAAAGAAACCCATTTCCAAGATCCCGTGGGAGGAGGAGAGTAACCTCCATCCCTGACTGTTGTTGAGCCAGAAGAAAAAATTCTCTCTCAGAGCATCGTGGTCTAGCTCGGGGGTGGCCAGTGGTAAATCTGTTAGGAGTGACTGAGCCTATGGTTGGGTGGAAATGGGCACCCCTTTTAGTAGTTGCATCACATCTTCTATTTATGATAAGTGTTTTTATACCTTGTGTATTGAAATGGAATAATGGATGAATGAATGTATTTATCTGTCTATAAATAGTTTCTGTATTGAATGATCAAGTTATTTGTATGAATTTATCTTCTTTTGGACTTATGCTTCTGATTGATCGTCTATATGCCCCAACTTAGATTTCGAGACGTCTTGGGATGTAAACCTGTAGGAGGGATGGGTTAGAAAGCATTGCATCAATATGACCTTGTTGGTATGAAGAGGATATATCCTTTAGACTCCTTGCTATGCAAACATGATATCATTTCCAAGTCCTTAACAATTTCATGATGAAGCTCAAGAAGGATAGCGATATTTAAGTCTTGAAAGGGGGGAATCCTCTCGTTTGGAAGACGAGCGGATGAGATCTGTTCGAGAGAACCCATATGACCAACACCTAGGAACCTTAGGCCAAGCCTAAGGGATTTAATTCTTTCTACTTCGGAGCTCCGAAAGTCCGGGACTTCAAAGTAATATAGGCCCTCATAGTCATGAATCGACCGAAGGTGACCGAGAGTTATGGTTACCTACAAGGATGACTGACATTGGGAAGTTTTCTTAGTGGTTAGATGAACCTATCTTACTGACTAAACTGAGATCCAACTCCCCATCACGAAGTAGTGCGATCCACTGATCAAAAATGTTTGGGGGTTCCCTCAGTCGTTCGATCTACACCAAGGCGACTTCGACAGAGTACCACTTTGGGAGAATGGAGATGCCATAGAATCAAAATTCTCGAAGGCCGAAGTTACAAAGTGGAGGAGAGCCGTAGATTTGGGGGATATCGTCAAGAGCTCCGCCTACCGTCCAATCATCCAGAAGGAGAGACCTGCACAGGGTACTTTAGAAAAGTCCTGCTTCGGGAGGATGGAGAAACAGTAAAGCCAAAAATCCCAAAGGCTAGAGCTGCAAAGTGACCAGAACCGTAGATCTAGGGATCCTTCGGGTTCTTTCCTAGTCGTAGGATTCACAATGTAGTCAGCCCAACGTTGACCGCTTCGGGAGGACAGGGGTGTTGTGACGCCAAAATCCCCGAAGGCTGAAGTTAGAAGTAATGTGGACCATCGATCCATGGATTCTTCAGTATCCCTCACAATCATCAATGTACAGGGGATGTGTGGCACTAGATCATTTAGTTCGGAGACTGGATGCTCTAGGGAATTTGTGGTGTGGCATGTCGAAAATCTCTAAAGCCCGAAGTAACGAGATCCATCGATTCGAGGATGCTTCAGGACTTTTCCTAACCATCATATATGGGTTGTGGTCAACTCGACCCTAAACAAGTTCGGGAGAAAAGAGGAGTTTGCATCGCAAAACTCCCAAAGGCCGAAGTCGTGAAGTTCTGCTAGTCGTGGATCTATGGATCCATGTGGTTGGATCTGGACTGTGAGATTTGAGGGATGTTAGAAGGCTGGTAGTCTGGTGTGACGTGGCAAGCTAATGTCACCAGAGTGACATGGGCCCACGATCAAGGTGCCACGTGTTAGATCGATCTATGCTTTTCGTAGACTCTATATGCCTATTGGAACGTGACACGTGTCACCCCTGGCCCTTATATGTGTTAGCCCGTGGTACATGCCCACCGAGACAAATTGGTTGGTGAAGTGACCGTAACTTCGAGAGTTTGGGACTTTGAGACTCCAGAGGAGTTGGGGTGTAGCGACCCAAAAAGCCAAAAGGTTGGAACCACATGGAAATCTTACAGGACTTCGGGAGTTTGGGAATCATGAAGGTTTCGTCCGTAGACAATAAGGAGGCATTCAACGCTGAAGTGTCAAATTTCCTATTAACCTGCATGTTATATGTCTGCATGTTAGACGAAGGTTGAGTCCATTCATGGGATCAAACGGTGGATGGAATTTCACTATGGATGAAGGAACTTGGAGACAATACTTGTGAGGTGGATTCACGTGGATGCCATGTGGCCCTCAACCAATGAATGCCCGAAGAAATTTGGGAATCCATAACTTGCAACCCAAAGTTAGGATTTGAGCCTAGTAGTAGTAATTAGAATGCTACGGGTAAGTAGAAGAGGGTAAAGACCTCAGACAGAGCATTTGAGATGTTAAGGAGAGAGGAATTTTGATGCCCCATCCCTAGGAAAGATACTGAGGGGTCGGGTGTGTTACAACTGTGAATAAGTTCTATTGCCTTCTCATCTTTCAACTCCCATTTCACCAATTGAGTAGAATTATAGGGTTTTGTGGGTTGTGCATTACAAATTCCCTTTCATAATTCATTTAACGTGATTTTAATGTGTCCACTCTAGAATTTATAATTGTTTTATCACTACTCCAATTCGTCAAAATCACTAAAAATACTAACAACTTTAGACATTGTAGAGCTCTAAAGTACACCTCATGTCATCAAAAAATTAAATTTGCATATGATTTTATGTGCCCTATGGATTCCTTTAAGAAAGTAATTGTTGTGAAACTTATAAATACAATTAAAATAACTATGAGAAAACCACCATGTACAACCACCACAAGCCCCACACTCTACTCAAAAAAGAAACCAAACTCAATTAAAAAAAAATAGAAAAGAAATATAGAGGCTTAACCTTGATCCACATATAACCTTAGAAAAGAAAGTATTGATTAAACTTTATTGTGCTCTAATCAATAGTTGGGATACAAAAGAACCAAGGAATACCCTTGGATAAGAGTTAAGAGTTTTTCAGGTGACAATGTTTACAATATTCAAAATATAAAAATGTTCATATATACAAATGATCCTCCACAAATTTTCATGTTCATAAAAATTCCTAAGCCTAAATGTCTTATACACTCTACTTACAAGAAACATTTGTAAACTCGTTACAACTCATATCATGGAAGATACTTGTAAGTTGAGATTAGATGAAATGGGTGCCTTATGCTTCTCACTGTAGTAATGGAACCCTTGCACGCAAATTATTGTGCAGTAATGCAGTAATCAGAAAAGTAATGGAACCCTAAGTAAATAAAACCATTACAACAAGTCATATGTCTATGTTTATGTAGAGTACATGATAACAATTACAAACATGCAACAAGTATACAGTGGAAGCTTGTCACAACTTAAATGGAGATACTTTACGTTTCATTGAGACAATTAGAGAAATGTCTCGAGAATGGAAGAGGAGTAGATCAAGTAGATTCCTTTATATGCTCAATGTATTCTTTCTCGAGTTCATCATATTTCCAATGGTATTAGGTGGAAATAATGGATGTTTGATGTATATAGTTTTAAAGAATCTTTATAATTTGATATGTCCCACTTTAGATATCAGATGTGATTTTAGAATCTTTTATTTCATCATTATGATATTAATGTAATGTTTTCCATATGCCATGCATAAATATTTTTGTATTTTTGTATGGTTTTTTATAATGTTTTGTTTAGAAGGTTTATTTTGCATCTTACACACTTGATGTATTATGAAGTATTTTTAGACATACAAATTTTATTAATAAGAAAAAAAAATTATATATGTAAACGTTAATTGCCAAAATCAACCTCATATTGAATGGAAGCGAGTTTAAATAACTCAACTTCTATAATTGAAAAAATAGTTTCTATAAATTATCATGGACAACTAATCACATAATCATGTGAGTGTGATTGATGTTCATTTATAAAAAATATTTTATTTTGGAAACTATAAACCTATGATATAACTTAAACTTTAGGATCACTATTGTTAAAAATCCTCCTTTAATCACATAATCCCCCCTATTGCAATCATCAAATTCAATTTTTGAACTTAGTGAATTTAATTCTTCCAAGTGATTTGGTGAAGATATTTGAAGCTTGATCTTCTGTTGGAAAATATTTCAATTCGAAGGTTCCCTTTATGATAATATTTTAATGTAGTCATACTTTGTATCAACATGCTTTTTCTTTGAATGAAAGACTGGATTTCTGGTCAGCATGATTGTTGATTTCATTATGAACAATCCCAATATCTTGTAAAATTCTTCAAAACCACACTATTTCATATGTTGCTTCCCAAGATTAAATATATTCTGCCTCTGTTGTTGAATTTGCAATTGTTCCTCGTTGCTTACAACTTTATGACACTGCAATTGATCCCATATTCATTAAATATCTTGAAGTAGAAGCCCTATCATCAACATCTCTAGCAAAATTTACATTTGAGTATCCAACAAGTCCAAATTTTTTGTTCTTTTTGTATTCAAGTCCAAAATCCTTTGTCCCTTGAAGATATCAAAGTACTTTCTTATTGTTGGCCCTTGACCAAGTTTTGGAGATACTTGGTCATGTTTGACCATTTTTGGGACTTCGACAGGCTGGTCGAAGGTAGAGCTCAAGGCGAAGCGGAGATCGTGGGATATCGACCCCTTTTTAGGGAATTTTTGGGTTTAGGGTTTATGTAACGGGTATGGGATGTCAACCCATGGGTTTACCCATGTTTAGGCCCCATTTGCAATGTATAAATAGACATCTAGGCAATCTAAGAAACTAGTAGTAGTGAAGTAGCAGTGAATGTTTGTGGCTTAGTGCGGATCTAGAGGCTTTGTGCATACTATATGTTAATACTTGCATAGCTAAGTGAAAGTGATTGTAAGAAGCTGGTGTGTAGACTGTGTAAGAAGGCTTTGTGTTGTGACCTAACTCAAGGAAGGACGATCTGGCGAGGTGCACGCAGATCTCATGTCCTATGCGGAGTGGGTATTGTGGTTATGTGCATTGAATGAAGACAATAAAGAGAAGAAGAGTTGGTGGACGTAGCCCCACGCTAGGGGTGAACCACGTATATCTTGTGTTGTGGTTGCTTTGTGCATTATGGTTGTTATGTGAGTTATGCTTAGTGTAGCAATATATGTTAGATGCATATGATATAGTATCTTAGTGCTTAGTGATGTGAATGAATGCTAGATATGATCTATTTCTATATGCTAAGTGCTTGGATGTGTTAGATCTTGTTGAATACTGCGTTGTTATGTAATTAGGGTTTTCTCTTGCGAACCAGATAAGAGTTAAATATTAATGAATGTTAACTGCTAAGTACTCTGTTAAGTACTGTGATCATAGATTTGTGTCCCAACTAGCTTGTAGACACTTGAGTCCTACAACCACCCTTGCCTCTACCTTGGGTGAGACTTCATCTTCTTCGCAAGTGTTGCTGAAAGGGCCAATAGTTAGGATTTTGTTGGTGCGTTGAACCTTGGGTCTGCCCTTGTGCCAACAAATGGTTCCGTTGCCAGGACCTGAAACTATGATTGTTGGGAACTGAAGAAAAGAGAAAGATCTGTGTGTAGATCTGATGCTTTAGGGCGCAATAATCTACTTGACTTGTGAAGCTCTGTGCTGAGAAAAGAATCTCGATCTAAAGAAAATAGGTAATATATTAAAGCTTTGTGCTCTGATAAAGGTAAGATAAGTGAAATTTTTTGTTTCGAAAGAATGGAACTAGGTATGTTTGATAGATTTTGTTCTAGTCTGAAAACTAGGGCACAACTACAAGAAATAAGATATGATATGAATAGATCTGATAGAACTAGTGAAAGATATGTTATTCCTATGCATAGAAATAATTGTTGGACTAACAAGTGGATGCAGGATCCTAGAAATAATTTTTTGTAGATCCACCATTGTGATCCCAGTGCGCAGTAGAGGAAAGGTTGGGGATCATTCAAGAGAAAGAGAGGATTGACTCTTTGTTATAATTGTAGGAGACCGAGACATCTTGCTAAGGAATGCCTAGGTCGAGGTCCTATTTTCCTTTGTTGTAAGGCTACTGGACATGAAGTTTTAGATTTCCCTAGAATGATTGCTAAAGTTGAAAAGATGAACATGAGACAAGAAGACCATGAGGAAGGTCAAGAGACTAAGAATATGCTCAAGAACTAGAAAGAATCAGAGACTGTATTATTGTAGTTGAAATAAACCCTGAATGATCACAGAGACATCAACTTATCAGAGGTATTAAAAGAGAAGGAGTGCATAGAAACAAGAATAGGATACTTTGACATAGACTATGTCTTGGATGCGGAAACATAGGTGAATATCACGACATAAAGAACTTGGGAAATTTTGGGAAAGCCTGTTATGGTTCCTTCATTGGGAGGAATATGACTGTTTAAAGGGAATATGATAACCCTATGTGGAAGACTTACCCAGATACCTATGAGTGCTCATGGAACTTCGACAGAAGAATAATTTGGGGTCATTAAGTTTTTTGAGAACAATGCCCCATTTGCTATTTTTCCAAGAAAAACTTGGGTTGAGAAAGATCAGATACGAAGGAAACAAGAAGAGGAAGCTCTAGAACAAAAAAATAAATAACTAAGAGATTTCATGGCTAGGAGAATAATGCACTTACTGGAAGAATAGGAGGACAAGTCAAAGCTACTAAGGACCAGAGACCTAGTTGTCGAAATTGAAAGAACACAGGAAGACTTGAAACTCTTGTCCATACAGGAGAGTAGAGCACCTTCCCCAGAAAGAGAAGAAGTATTACCCTCGAACCCTATGAAATACCCTCCATAGTGCAAAGTTACTAGGCCAACAGGAGATAATAACAATAATGGAAAGAGGAAATTAGTGACTCAAATCACAGGAAAGAAAGCCAGAAAGCTCAGCAAGAAGAAAGCAAAGTTAGAAAAATTGCAGGAAGTTTCAGAGAGGACTTCATAGAAAGAGGGTTTGCAGAACTGGAACTTCGCTAGAATAGCAGAACAACGTAGATTGGAACTTCACCACAACGAAGCAATATGACCGTTGGAGGCATCCCGACCATTAGAACGAAGCTCTAGAACGGTTAGAAACGTAGTTATGGCTGGAAAGATCACCATTAGACTATTGGGACCGCACCATAATGGATGTAATTGCATTGATTGAGGTGTTCCTACCCGTTGGAAGAGTCTGTTACGACATTGTCTATTTATCTCGCCGAACGTTGCACCGAGAAATTTTTTACCAATTGTGATTATTCGAGCCCACAGAGAACTAGTTTCTCTCGCATGGTGCCTGTTGAGAGCTCTCCACCCATTCTGTTACATTGAGTGTTTTCTCACTGACTTGAGATATCTGATCTCAAGCGTGCATGTCGGACGACATTAGTGCAATAGAAAAGTCCGTCGAAGAGATCCTAATAGACCTCATGGATGAAAAGGTGATGTCCACAGGCATACAAGCTTCATCGATTTGAGGATTAGAAGCATCCTCGTCAACTACGCAGCGTTGATCTAGCCGACCCACTGCTGAGAAATGTAGCAAGCATCGTGATGACTTGGTGAATGCGAAGCTCATCCCATATATCTTTCCCGACTATATCCCACCTTTGGCTGGAGTGGTTAGTTGTGACAATGTCTCGAGGGACTTCGACTACACCTTGATCACTGCATACCTCCCGAAGGGGATATGCGTAGTTTGACTACAGTTGGGATAGATTATGACATTGAAGATCAGTGACTTCAACTTGGAATATTTCAAGAACTATGGAATTCTCTCCCCACATAATTATTTGACCAAGACAAAGGGGAAAAAGTCGAAGATCATCCCCCAATTGTGGACCATAGACATTGTGAGGTCCACCATATTGAACGTAATGAATATACCCCACTTTGGAAGGAATAAGGAGTTTAACGTGTGCGTTAAAATCCTGTTATATTGCTTCCATGGTGGTTATCTGTGGCTGGATAGACGCATCGTCGTAGATCCGACACTGATCCATCGGATCACTGGATTAAGCATGCAAGGACCAAACCCACAATAGTTTTATCTAGGGAAGGTTGCAGATCGTGCCATGGCGCAGAGAATCAAAGACACCTATGGTGATGTGGAGAAGGGGAAGTGAGGCTACAATGTAGCTTCCATCCAAAACGACGTAGTGCGCCTAGCCTACTAGTTGATCATCGGTAAGCTAGTAAAGAAGAACAGACCCACACAGGTCATGGGGTTCGTTGTTGACCTCATGAGAAAAATGCATTGAAGGACTGCAAATGAACTGGGCAAGCTACCTCATCAACCAGTTAGAGAAATACTGTCGCGAAGCTCAGGATCAGGGCTATGAGTTCCATTTTAGTTGGTTGTTGATCCTCATCACCTTCATTTCTTGGGAGATTCCAGAAGGAGCGACCTTCCCTAAGATTGAGCCGTATAAACCCCTAGCTGTGAAGTTCACTATGCTCTGGTACTCTAGAGACATGACTAAGCAATGGAAGTCAAATGAGGTGTTCCACACCTATTAATTACAGTTGAAGAGGGATATTGAGTCTTTCCCTCGTATGATTTCGAACACCTTGCATAGGTTCAGGCCATTTGTGAAGTTCAGTGCAGATAAATATTTTATTTATATCACTGTGCGCGAAGATGAACATAAAAAAGAACTTCAATCCTAATATAAGTTCACTAAGGAGGACATGGAAGAAATAACTAAGGAATGGACCGCATATTTCCTTATAACAATCGACTAGGAAGAACTTTCCGACCCCGACCTCATCGACAGTCCTTTGGTCACTCGCGAAGAATATGATGCACCCAACAATAGCAGAAGGAAAAATAAGGAAGAGGTACAGAAGCTGAACAGTGCATCAGAAGAAACTGCTTCAGATTCACCTAGAGGGGGAGGAGGCGACGAAGTAGACAAGGAAGAGAACGATGGGAAAGAAGACAAACCATAGTAGGGTGAAGTAACACCGCCTAGAGATCCCCTTGATGAAGCTGAGACATCTAAGAAAATAAAGGATTCCCCCAAGAACCTACATCGCGGAAGAAGTCAAAAGCCAATAAATTGCCATTTCAGACTATGCTAACGGTGGATGACATCATCCTCATCATCACCATTGTATCAGATACCTCAGAAGACATTCTACAACGCAACAAAGCAAAACAGGAGACCATGTATGATAGGATTGCAGCAGAGTTGAAAGTGGTACAACAAGCCCTCTGCTCCAGCCACGCAGTGTCTACTGCGCCACCGTCATCTGAAGGGATTGAGTTGGGATATGAGCCTGCCCAGCTACACTGATTAACAGACTCAATAGAAGCTCGCCTTTGTCATGTCCAAGAGGAAAAATAATAGGCCTTAGAGGCCCTGAAGCAACCAAAAGAGGAAGCCATAGAGAAGCGTCAGGTTGCCCAACAAGAAAAAGACGACCTCCGGGCAAAGTTTGCAGAGGATAGAGCACAGATCCAGAAGGATAAATAAAAAATGCTCGCAGAACAGATTGGAGTTAAAGAAGTAGTCACTAGAGCACTTCTCTCTGTGACGGGCTTAGAATAGATGGAAGAACACCCAGTGGAGAGTCAAGTGGGAAAGATTGTAGAATCCATTCAACAAATCCAACAAAGAGTAGTAGAACTATAATTAAAAGCAGTGCCAAGCACTCCGTAGGAAGTGCAAGACCAAAGGGAAGAAATTGCCCAGAGCGCAGTCCAAAGAATCAAGGCATTGGCCTTAGAATACAAACAAATCATCAGTCGAAGTGCACAGACTTATGAGCGCCTTGCAGAGGACCCTGAACTAAGGACACTGGAGTCACATCTCCAGGAGGAAAAGCAGTAAGCAACAACAATGCAAGCGCAGTTGAAGCCATTGTCAATGGTCGAGAGCATGAAAAGGTCCCAAGAATAGCGCATGGTTCAGTATCAGGTCCATGCCATCCAGAGTAAATTCATGGAAGTGACTCAGAAGCTCCAGCCAGTGTAAGACGAAGCTTGCACACTTTTTGAGGAAATTGAAGGATGAGGTGCAGAACTAGAACAAGTGGTCACCACATTAGAACAATGCTTGGAAGGACCTATGACAGAGAAGGTTCATCAAGAGTTCGTCAAGTAGGAGGCTCTGGTGAAGCAACAGGTCGAGGTAGCTCGAGCTAAGCTCTAGGCCTTCGAGGTAGAGTTACCTAGATCAGAGTGACTTGGGACGAGTCACAGGTGAGTGTTGGGGGGCTCTTGGCCCTTGACCATGTTTTGGAGATCCTTGGTCATGTTTGACCATTTTTGGGACTTTGACAAACTGGTCGAAGGCGGAGCGCAAGGAGAAGTGGAGATCGCGGGATCTTGGCCCCTTTTTAGGGCATTTTTGGGTTTAGGGTTTATGTAATGGGTATGGAATGTCGGCCCATGGGTTTACCCATGTTTAGGCCCCATTTGCAATGTACAAATAGACATCTAGGTGATGTAAGAAAGTAGTAGTAGTGAAGTAGTAGTGAATGTTTGTGGCTTAGTGTGGAGCTAGAGGCTTTGTGCATAATATGTGTTAATACTTGCAGAGCTAAGTGCAAGTGATTATAAGAAGCTGGTGTGTAGATTGTGTAAGAAGGCTTTTTGCTGTGACCTAACTCAGGGAAGGAGGATATGGCAAGGTGCACACAAATATCCTATCCTATGAAGAGTGGGTCTTGTGGCTCTATGCATTGAACAAAGATAATAAGGAGAAGAAGAGTTGGTGGATGTAGCCCCACAGTAGGAGTGAACCACGTATATCCTGTGTTGTGGTTGCTTTGTGCATTATGGTTGTTATGTGAGTTATGCTTAGTGTATAAATATATGTTAGATGCATATGATATAGTATCTTAGTGCTTAGTGATGTGAATGAATGCTAGATCTGATCTATTTCTATATGCTAAGTGCTTGGATGTGTTAGATCTTGTTGAATACTGCCTTTTTTTGTAATTAGGGTTTTCTCCTGTGAACTGGATAAGAGTTAAATATTATTGAATGTTAACTACTAAGTGCTCTATTAAGTACTGTGATCACAGATCTGTGTCCTAGCTAAGTTGTAGACACTTTATTCCTGCAACCACCCATGCCTCTACCTCAGGTGAGACTTCATCTGCTTCACAGGTGTTGTCGAAAGGGATGGTAGTTAGGGTTTTGTTGGTGTGTTGTTGAAGTGTTGAACCATGGGTCTGCCCCTGTGCCAACACTTATCTTCATTCCAATGAATTTCTCTAGGTTCCTGCATAAACCTTGAAATAATACTCACTATAAATGATATGTCTAGACAAGTATTAATCAAGTAGATTAAACTTCCAATCAATTGCCTATACATGGTACTATTGACGAGTTACCCTACTTTACACTTTGAAAGTTTTGAGTTTCGTTCCTTAGGGGTGGTTGTTGGTTTACAATCCTCCATACCAAACTTCTTCAATAATTTAGAGACATACTTAGCTTGGGAAATAAATATGCTTCTTTCTTTTTTATTTACTTCAACTCCAAGATAGTAGTGAAGTAACCCCAAATCTGTCATTTCAAAATCTAATTGAAACTCTTTCTTTACTTGAGAAATATGATCATCATTATTCCATGTTACAAGTAAATCATAAATATAGATTAAAAAAATGACTAAGTTATTTCCTTGAAGTCAGACATATAAAGTATCATTTGATTCACTCCTTAAAAAACCAACTTTTTGAAGATGAACATCCATTTTAGCATACCTAGCTGTAGGAGCTGGTTTTAACCCATATAATGCCTCAACCAATTTGCACACTTTATTTTCTTGCTCTAGAATTTCAAAATGGAGGTTGAATGATATAAACATCATCCTTTAAATTACCATCTAGAAAGACAATCTTTACATCCATTTGGTGCACTTCCCATCCATTTTGTATAGCCAAAGCAAGCATCACCCTAATTATCTTCCACTTGATGTTGGAGTGAAGTTTTCTTCATAACCAGTTCCTTGTTTATTAGCAAAACCCTTTGCCACTAGTCTAGCCTTATACTTATTAATTTAACAATTTGCCTTGTATTTTATTAAGTAAACCCATTTGCAACCAATGGGTTTTATGGCTTGAGGAAAATCAACAATTTTCCAAGTCAAATCCTTAATCACAACCACATATTCATTTCCCATTTATTTCCTCCATTTTCATCTTTGATTGCTTCTGCAAAAGTGGATGGATTGGTAGTTGCATTAGTAGCAAGAGAAAAATTCCTTTGACCCATTATAAAACTACTCATACCTATTTTTTCTTTTTCATTAGGGTTCACTTCCTTAAGAACTTTTGTTTCCCACTTTGGAATCCTGTGTACAACCTAAGATGGGGTTAATGTATCGACCCGAGAAATATTATCAATGTTAACTTGAATTGAATCTTCTAATTTATCTTGTGAAGAATTTGGTAATCCTTCATCTTCCACTTTATTTTATGATGCCTGATCCATTGCAAACGAGTGATCATTCCTTGATTTGTTTAATTTTTTCATCCTTTGTTGATCCTTAGTCCCTTTTTTCTCCTATTAAATAATTATCTATCAATTTCTTCCACACTTAGACTCTTTTTTTTTTATCAAAAATAACATTTCGACTAACAATAAACTTTCTATTTGACAAAATTCTATACTCCTTTTTCTGTTTAGAATATTCGATCATTATGCATTTCATACTTTTTGAATATAACTTAGTTCATTTTTTTGGGGGGAATAAGAGCATCAAATAATGAACCAAAAACTCAAAGATGCTTGATCTTTGGTTTGAATCCATACCATGCTTCGAATGAATTAATTCCATCCAAACATGAGGAGGGGGACCAATTCCTCTGGTAAACTGTTATATGCACAACCTTATCCCAATAAGTGAAAATCAACAACTTAAACTTTAACATTTGTCTATCCATACCCATAAATGTTTGATTCACCTTTTTAGTCAGTCCATTTTGTTGTGGAGTGTACGAGTTAATCAATTGTCTCCTAATACCTAGTTCTTGGAAATATTCTTGGTTTTCATTGGAAGTGAATTCACCTCCATTATCAGTTCACAAAATGGCAGTTTTTTTCATTAGTTGTAGTTTCAACCAATATTTGAAAAGAATTAAACATCTCAAATGCTTATGTTTTTTTCCTTTAGAAAATACACCCAATTCATCTTGCTAAATTCATCAATAAAAACAATAAATTACTTGCGTCTCCCAAGGGAAGTTTCCAAAGGTCCACAAATATCACTATGATCAAGTTATAGTCTCTGAGTTTTCCTCCAGGTATTTGTAGGGAATGATAACCTTTTTTTTCTACCATAAATGCAAGATTCAAATCTTGCATTTTCTTTCCAAATTATGGGTAATCGTTTTACCATTCCTTGTTGTTGAAGTTGAATGAGGCCATCAAAATTTTAAAGGTCCAAAATGAACATGCCACAACCTAATGGGTGTAATTCTAGCCTCAATTGATTCTGTTATCACTCCAAGAAACTCCTTAGGGTTGTATACTAAGGATGCTTGGTAACTTAAGAATCTATGAATAATCAAAGTGTTTGGAACAATGAGATAACTGAGAAGGCTTTATAAAAGGACAACTTATTATGCATCTAAATAAACCAGTTCTTTTAGAGACCAAATATCAGTTACAGTAATGAAATAAGGTGTGAAGAATACTATTCAAGATAACCAGGAACACATACATGTAGGGTCATACAAGATAGCAGAGAATCATTTAATTCACATTCATGAGCTACACAAGAAGATAACAGTTCTCAATAGCTAAGCTGAACTGAATCAAATTACAGAGTAGTGAACATATGAACAATACTGACATTGGTAACAAAAGAGGACTGTGATTCATATAACATAAAAAACTCAAAGTACATAGACAAAAAGTATCCAGGATTGAACCCTTCATCTATCTTAATTCTGTATCTTTATAGCTTTACATCACAGTTATCAGATCCTAAAACAATGGATCTGATTTTCTAAAAATAGAAAGCAAACTGTATTTACAAGAAACTAGGAGTAGATCCTCAAAATGAGGTCAATCCCTATCTGATAATCCTCAAAATGTG
>ML782360.1:492307-522192 GCA_009831015.1 Picea engelmannii | reverse complement strand
AAAAAAACAACAACAACAAGATCGAGACATAGCATTGAAAGATTTGCATCTGCATGGCTTCTGACAACATGGAGCTGCAATCTTTAAATGGTCGTGCACCTTATGGCAGACGCGATCAGTTTTCTGACAGTTTCTTCGGCGAATCGACATGCCTTTAATTCATTGCAGGACATCCCCATTATGGCGGAGACAATATCTAACCACCCTCAACCGCCTCAATAACTGCTTCTTGGGATCGAAAACGACCAGGCCAACTCAGCAACTTGGGATAGGGAAGACTCCTCGCGCTGCCACCTGGAACAACTGAATAGCTTGAGGGACGGACATGAGGGTTGGCGCGGAGGTCATGGCGTATGGTAGGAGTGATGAGAAGTGAGAGGGACGACAGAGAGGGGTGATAGAGGATGATCCATGGCGGAAGAAACACGGGTAGATGGGGGGAAGACGGGAGAATGAACTCGCCCTCGGGTGAGAGGCTGATGTGGAAAGGAACGGGACGCGTGGCGGGTGATGAGCAGATAGTGAGAAGAAGGGAGAGCCACATGGACCAAAGAGGAGAGGTGAATGAATGACACAGGGCAACGGGGGAAAGGCGAAAGGGAGGATGAAATAACAGGGGGGGCCCACACTGGTTAAGTACAGGGCAGCTGAGAGGAGCGGGGCTGCACAGGCACCGTTGATCTGGGCGCTACGATCGTGGCCATCGGGAAACTGCACATGGGATTTCGGACCCCCCCCTCCGTTTAAAGGTAGAAAGGCGGTGGGGGTCCGGAATGCTCTTCATCGTTGTTGATCCGGGCGCGCTAATATGAACTGTCGGAGAGTTGCGCCCGCGATTTCGGACCCCCCCCGCTTAAAGGTAGAACGGCAAGGGGGGTCCGGAATCCAACGCGCGCCGTTGATCTGGGCCTGCGATTCTTGGCCGTTCAATCTTGATTCTTGTTTAATCACGGGCGCATTCGCGCCAAAACTTAGGACAGGTGGGTTTTAACCCATTCTTTTGATGTCTAAACCCCTTAGCAAGAAATATCGCTAACATTTGGCTCCATGGGGGATAGAGTCGTCCCTGTGATGCTCTAAGAACTCTTTCGCAGACTTAGTGCCTTTGCTGTTGGGCTATGGAGTCATTTATTAGTCCGGAGAACAAAACAAAAACAAAAACAATATTTACAAAACAAAAATGAAATGAGCCGACTGCGGCTCACAGAAAACACTTTTTTAAGAAATGCCCATTAACTGGGCCACTGAAAACTTCATTGCCTTCCATATCCTACAACCTGTAGATGTTATTAGAAAATGCTTCAAGGATCTTGAAAGGCCCGAACCATAGGACATCAAATTTACTGTGTTTTCCCTTCTCCTGCCTGGGTGCATCCCACTTGAGCACCAGATCACCCTGCTCAAACTCTTTCTTCTTGCTTTTCCTGTCAAAAGCCTGTTTGATCTTCTGCTGACGGTTGTAAGCTCTGTCCAGGACCTGTTCTCTGATCTGCTGCACCTCCACCATCTAATGGATTCTTCTGAGCATAAGATTAGGTTCCCCCTCATAGTCTTGGAGGAGATTTGCCACAAGCAAGGCAAGCTGAGTGGGGAAGACAACCTCAATCCCATAAACAAGCTGGAAGGGTGAGAGACCCAGGGATTTCTTCGTCGTCACTCGGTCGGCCCAAAGTGCAAATTTGAGCTTTGAGTCCCAGGCCCTTTTATTATCCTCTAATAGCCTTTTGATGAGCTTGATTAAGATTTTATTAGAGGACTCTGCCAGTTCGTTTCCCTGAGGATAGTAGGGAGTGGAGTGGATCAGTGAAATCCCAAACTTTTCACAAAATCTAGTCAGAGGCTCAGACTGAAATGGGGAAGCATTGTCAGTGACAATTTTGCTAGGGCAGCCGAACCTAGCTACGATGTCTTCCAGGAAGCTGATGATGACTTTGTGAGAAGTGCTTCTGGTAGGGACAACTTCTATCCATTTAGTGAAGTAGTCGGTCGCTGTCAAAATCCATCGGTGCTGGCTACTTGAGGGAGGATGAATTTCCTCGATAAAGTCCAATCCCCACTGCTGAAAAGGTGCTGAGACCACCACAGGTTTTAATGGAAGGGATTTGAGATGATGCTTCCCTGAGAATTTATGGCACTTGATGAGCTCTAATTCCCCTGCAGACATCAGGAAATAAGGTGGGCCAGTAGTACCCAGCTCGGAGAATCTTGTGAGCAGTGGTCTTCCAAAAATAATGGCCTCCATAGACACCGCTATGGAAATCATACATAACCTGCTGAGCCTACTGTGGGTCCAAACACATGAGTAGTATCCCCTGGGGGTCTTTCTAGTATAAGGCTTGGCCAACAAGACAATATCTAACAGCTTTGAGCTTTAAATCTCTTGCCTTACCTTTTTCCATCCCATCAGGGGGTCTCAACTCCTGCAGGAAGTATAAGATATCTTTATACCAGGGGCATGCTGATAATGGCACAGTGCTTTGGGAACCCTTGTTGGATGATTCACTTTGCTTATTGATAAAATTGATCTCCAAGGCTTTATAATTGGATTCGGTCAAGAGCTTGGCCAAACCCTGCCCTTTGATTAGCTTGGTGGGCTTAATCTCCAAGTCAAATTCTAGGATCTTGGCGATCCATTTACTTCTTCTTCCGTCTATGTCAGGCTGTATAAGAATGTCCTTCACAGAGGTTGAAGGGACATATGCTATGATATTTGAGTGTAAGACATAGACCCTGAAAGCTTTGAGAGCTTTCACCAAGGCATAAGCCTGTTTCTCCATGATTTCGTATCAGAGCTCTGCATCTCTCAGTGCCTTGCTAAAGAAGGAAATAGGTTGCTCTTGCCCTTGGTCATTTTTCTGCAACAGAACCGCCGCTACTGTGTCAAAGGAAGCAAAAGAAAATATCATAAAATATTTAGAATAATCTAGACTGATCAGCACAGGAGCCTCGGTTAATGCTTTCTTTATTTGGTCAAAAGACCTCCTGGGTTCAGCAGTCCATTTTATTTCATGGCCCTTCCTGAGCATGGCTATGATGTGTTTCACCAATTCAGCAAAATTTGAGACAAACCTCCTCAGGAAATTAATCCTTCCTAAAAATGCTTGGACCTCCTTTTTAGACCTGGGAAGTGACATGGTGTGAATTGCTTCCACCCTGTCAGGATCAATTCTTACTCCCTCTGCTGAGACTATATGGCCTAACAGTTTCCCCTCTTGCATAGCAAACAATGATTTCTTGGGATTCAGGGAAAGGCCAAACCTGCGACACTTCAGGAAAACCTTCCTCAAATGGCAGTGGTGCTCTGTGTCAGTCTTGGAGAAGACTGTTATGTCATCTAGGTATATCACCACAAACTCATCTTTCTCCCCGATGAAGGCTATGTCCATGGCTCGCTGAAACGTTGCCCCTGCATTCATCAACCCGAAAGGCATCTTGGCATACATGAATGTGCCCCAAGGAGTTGTGAAGGCTGTCTTTTCTCTGTCTTCTGGCATGACTGATATTTGATTATAGCCAGAAAAGCCGTCAATCATAGATATCCTAGATGCACCGGTGACCCTCTGCAATATATGCTCCATGTTGGGCAGGGGGGAATTGTCCTTCCTTGAACTCCGGTTCAGGTTCCTGAAATCGACACAGAGCCTGATTTCTCCGCTCTTCTTTCTCACTGGGACCAAATTGGCTACCCAGCTAGAGTATCTCAAGGGGACTATGATTTGGGCATCCAACAGATTTTTCACCTCTCTCTCCATGACAGGTAACATCATAGGATTTATTTGTCTCAGCTTCTGCTTGAAAGGTTTAGCCTCCTCTTTTAGTGGGATCTTGTGCTCAATGACTGACGTGTCGTATGTCTTGAGGTCTTTGTAGGTCCAGGTGAACACGTCAGCAAACTCCTTCAGCAAATCAGTATACCCGATCCTCTGCTCCTCAGTCAGGTTCTTTGACAGCTTAACCAATCTGGGCTCCTCTGGCATGCCTATGTTGCACTCAGTAATATCAGCATCATCACCCGAAATTCTGCCCTTGATCGCCACATCATTCCCATCGAACAATCTTTCTAATGGAATAAGACCTCGTGGCATATGATTTCTCGGTAGCTGAATAATTTGATGGTCAGCGACTTTTTTTAACAACTCTCTAGGGTGGTGGTCAGGTTCCTCGTCAGGGTCCTCATCTATTCGTAACGCAGAGAAATCGTCGAGGGACTGGAGGAATTTCTCAATTTCCTGATCATCTTCAAATACCCTCCAATGTTTGACATTGTCTGGTACAGAAGGCCTGTATCTTACCTCCACCTCTGATCTGTCATCGGGCGGCGCAGGAGCTTCAAACAAACTAGCTGAGAAGGCTTGAAAATCGGCCGGAGCGTTTTCTTCCCTTGGAATGAAAGAGATGTTGAAAGCCAGGAAGAAACTATCAATTAGATCCCATACCTCGTTCCTGTAATTCTTGAGGAGAGGGTGTTTAGTCTGATAGACGTTTTTGACTTGCTGGACAATTAATTCTGCATCCCCGAACACAACTATCTCCCTGATTCCCATTTCTTGTGCATCCCTCAATCCTAGAACCAGAGCCTCATATTCTGCCACATTATTGGTGACTTCAAATTCCAGCTTGTATGACAGTGATATGGTTTCCTGAGAAGGAGACTTGAATACCACTCCGGCACCTGCACCTATACTGGAAGAAGCTCCATCAAAGAACATCTTCCAAACAGAGGTGGTTGGAGGAGGTGTCCCCTAATTAAGATAGAGTTGTTTTCTGATATGCAAAGGGGGCTCAGGCTCGTCTGTGACTTACAATAAGCTAGATCCCAAGTCAGTGTCTAGGGAATAGATGGGGTGATTGGTGGGGTTTGCTTCATCACTGACTATGTAGGCTAGCTGGGCTTCTCTATACAATCATCTATGTTCCCCCCCAAAGACTAGAATGGTGGCATACGTGAGATCCATCTGTAATGTCCCTCCAAGTCTCTTAATCCAAGACCTTGACAACAACATGCCAAACTTGGGGGGAACATCAGCTACCACTATATCCATGACCATACTTTTCATGGGTAGTTGAAACAGGGAGACCACCAGGTCCTTAATGACTCCCAAACATTGTACCCTCCTGGAGTCAAAGGAATAGAGGTCATGATATGCTCTGGTGACTTCTAATCCTAGCTCCTCCATGACGGATTTAGGCATGAGGTTGTGGGAGGCCCCTGAATCCATTAAGCAATTATGCAACACTTTGTCATGTATGTTCAGGGAGGTGTAGAAGGGAGGGGATGAATCGTCTCTGTCTTCTACCATGGGACCTAGGACCACTGCAGGCCTTTCATCTTGGAGGTTTATGCAATCTGTGGAAAGGCTAGAGGCTTCATATTTCAACAGGTCGGAGAAGCGTTTTTTGAATTCCCCATGATTGATTAATTCAGTGAGGGGCACAAGAATTCTGATCTTTTGAATTTCATGCTCAAAATTAAAAGAAGATGTGAGCTTTGGAATTTCTCTAATCTCAGGAGCATGATTTTGAATGATAGGAGAGAGAGGATGGGCATTCTTACCTCTGTGGTGGTCTGCTACCTCGTCAGCAGGCTTCTCTGCTCTAGCGGATGACTCAGGAACATTAGGTACTGCTGCCCTCTTGTCAGACCTCAAGTTGTACCTGCCTCGGCCACCGCCAGCTTTATCTGCTTTGCTGAGTTCGTTCAACTGACCATCCATGAGAGACTCTTCATATGCTGATTTGGTCAGGTGAGGGAAAGGGGGAGTGACCTCTACACTGTGAATTTTAGGCCCAGGCTCGTCTGCTACTCCCTCTTCTTCATCGGCTATAAAATTGTTGTGGAAGGGAGCCTGAACGCTCTGGTCATCTCTGTCTCTTTCCTTCTCTTTGTGCATAGTTGGAGGAGCAAAATTGTTTGGC
This sequence comes from Picea engelmannii, assembly GCA_009831015.1. Taxonomy (NCBI): domain Eukaryota; kingdom Viridiplantae; phylum Streptophyta; class Pinopsida; order Pinales; family Pinaceae; genus Picea; species Picea engelmannii. Next base: position 516,276 of record ML782360.1, on the reverse strand, counting down.
CTTCTGAAACCTCCTCTGTTCTCGGTGTTCTGAGGGCCTTTGTTCACTTTCTTTCTTTCTGTTTTTAATCTCTCCATCTCTTCTTTCATAATGTTCAGCAGCTAGGTCAGCTCATTTACTTGAGGGTGGGGAGATAAAGGACCGGAGATGTTGGAACCAGAGACCGAGGCTTCTGACCTTCCATTTCTTCTGTCTGTGTCAGCCTTATTCCTTAGTCTATCTACAGCTAGCATGTTATATTCGAATTCTATAGCTGCATCTTGCATCTGGGCTAAAGAGGTGGCTCTCCTTTCTCTCAATACGAGACAAAAGTCGGGGTCAAATGCACTAGCATATGAAATTTGAGCAGAGGCTTCAGAAGGCTTTATCTCTGCAGGAATCTTATTATACATTTTATTGAATCTTTTGGAGAAGTCAGAGACAGACTCTCCTTCCTACTTTTTCAGGGACCCAAACTCAGTCATGTAATATATGTAATCTTTTCTATCCCCCCACTGTCTCAGGAAAGTATTATCCAGAGCCTCAATCCCAACTATGGATCCTGGGGCTAGCCCCCTGAACCACTTTCTGAGCTCACCATCTAAGCTCTGGACAAAGACTCTCATCCAGACATCTTCATTTTCAATAGTCAGGTTGTCTGCATAGCTGTAAAAGGTAGCCAGGTTCTCTTCAGCAGTCACATCTCCCTCACCACTGAACTTAGGCATGTATTTCAAATAGTCTCCAACAGGGAGAGGGTTCAAAGGCTGAGGAAGGATCAAAGGAGCATATCTAGCAGTGACTATGGCATCCATTCTGTTCGGAGGGGGATTAACACCAGCCATAGGGATGTTGAGCAGAGGAGAACTCAGAGGAGAAGGAGTGTGAACAGGTGAGGAAGGAAAAGATATCCTCATGGGAGATGACGGGGAAAACGGAGAGAAGTCTAAGGGACCTGAGTATGTAGGTGTTTCTCTCCGTGGAGTAGTAGTAATCAAAGGAGGAGTAGTGAAACCTCCTAAGGGGGGAGTGACAAGGATCTCTCCCTCTGATACTAGACCAGAAGGGGAAAACTCAGCAGGAACACTCCCAAAGCTCATAAAATGGGAAACCTCAGAGGAAGGACGACTAGGAAACTGAGAATCTGAAAATGGAGTTCTCACAGAAGGGGAGGGCGTATTACCTTTTTCATCAACAGGAACTTCTTTCGCAGCTCTCTTTCCTTTCCTGCGCACCGCTTCCAAGTCTTCTTCCGGTGTGGCCAAAGGCAAATGTGGATTTGACCTCGTGTGTCTGCCTCTCGAAGCCACAATTGATAGAACGGGTTCTCCCCAGCGGAGTCGTCACAGTGGATTCGCCAGGTGCACAGTAGCAATCTTCAAGTTCTGATATCTGATGCACCTTCAGAAATCAGTTAGTCATTGTCGTTCTGCCCAAGGAAAATCTTCAACTTCGTCCCTGGAAACAGCGCCAGAAATGTTGGCATCTCGGAAGTCACTCCTGGATTGCTAGCAGGAGCAGAGCCCGAAGCCCATCAGTTTTATGTCACGATTTGTTTAAAGGGTGATCGAATGGAGGAAAACTCAGAACAGCATCGCGTCAACTCAGAAACCAGACCAAGCATGCATGAACGAGTGAGGTCTTGATAAACTCCAAACAGTGAGTCGTAGTAAAAGGTGAGTAGGTGGAAGACTTATGCCAGAAGAGTGCAAAGATCCATAATAAACATCAGGTTCATCACAGACTGAAGAAGAAATGTATTCGAACACAAAATACTTTTACATTCAAACACATATACCAGAGAATACAAAGATGCCGCAACAAATCCTTTATCGCAACAAGATTGTTAAGTCCACGTGAATCCTTCAACTGTGAACCCTCTAGCAAAGATGAAACAAAGATGGAAAGAAAGGAAACTCTTTGTTATAAACCAAGAAGTCTCAAACACAGAGGCATAACCAGGAAACCAGAGTATCGCTGAAACTATACAGTCGGGAGATTAGCTCTACCATCGATAGATACAAAAATGGAAAAAATGCCTACATATACTCAAAACAACAACAACAACAAGATCGAGACGTAGAATTGAAATCTTTGCGTCTACATGGCTTCTGACAACACGGAGCTGCAATCTTTGAATGGTCGTGCACCTTATGGCAGATGCGATCAATTTTCTGACAGTTTCTTCGGTGAATCGACGTGCCTTTAATTCATTGCAGGACATCCCCATTATGGCGGAGACGATATCTAACCACCCTCAACCGCCTCAATAACTGCTTCTTGGGATTGAAAACGGCCAGGCCAACTCAGCATCTCGGGATAGGGAAGACTCCTCGCGCTGCCACCTGGAACAATTGAATAGCTTGAGGGACGGACATGAGGGCTGGCGCGGAGGTCATGGCGTACGGTAGGAGTGATGAGAAGTGAGAGGGATGACAGAGAGGGGTGACAGAGGATGATCCATGGTGGAAGACACCCGAGTAGATGGGGGGAAGACGAGAGAATGAACTCGCCCTCGGGCGAGAGGCTGATGTGGAAAGGAACGGGACGCGTGGCGGGTGATGAGCAGATAGTGAGAAGAAGGGAGATCCACGCGGAACAAAGAGGAGAGGTGAATGAATGACACACGGCAATAGGGGAAAGGTGAAAGGGAGGATGAAATAACCGGGGGGGGGCACACTGGTTAAGTACAGGGCAGCTGAGAGGAGCGGGGCTACACGGGCACCGTTGATTTGGGCGCTACGATCGTGGCCATCGGGAAACTGCACATGGGATTTCAGACCCCCCCCGTCCGTTTAAAGGTAGAAAGGTGGGGGGGGGTCCGGAATTCTCTTCATCGCCATTGATCCGGGCGCGCTAATCTGAACCGTCGGAGAGTTGCGCCTGCGATTCCGGACCCCCCCCCCCCGCTTAAAGGTAGAACGACAAGGGGGGTCCGGAATCCAACGTGTGCCGTTGATCTGGGCGCGCGATCCTTGGCCATTCAATCTTGATTCTTGTTTAATCACGGGCACATTTGTGCCAAAACTTAGGACAGGTCTGTTTTAACCCATTCTTTTGATGTCTAAACCCCTTAGCAAGAAATATCGCTAACACTATGGAAGTGGCAACTTGGGCTAGGGTTTCCAACTTTGTATGCTCCTGAGCTGGAGGTTGGGATTATTTTATTTTTAATCTCAGAAGTCTTAGCTGACTATACAACTTCATGTTCTCCCTTATCAATACCTTGTTCTTGTCTTTGATCTTGTCATGTTTTTCCTTGACAGTTTTATTAATGTTATGAAGTTCTTCATTTCTTTATGTCAGATTTGTATTTTTCTTTTTAATAACCCTTATTAAAACTTCCATTTCATAGATTTGTTGTAGAGGTTTCCTCACTTTCTGAGTCCTGGAAGCTTTGGGTTTTCTCGAAGAAGCTCCTACTGATGATTGATTTTGTTCCTCTGGAGGGGTAGGAGTAGGTAGGTTTGGGTATTCATCAATAGATGTATCAATTTGCTATTCTCCTTGTGCCTCATTATGCTCTAGTTCATGTTCAAAATCTGAATATGGGAGGTTTAAAGGATTATCCTCCATGGCCAAACCTTCAGCCTTCTTTCCTTCCTCAAACTGTAATTTTCTCTTTGTTTTCTTCTTCTTGGCCGAGGAAGATTCTGCTTGTTGTTTCAAGGGTGAAATAGCCCTTCATTTCCTTTGACTACTCTTGGGAGTAACAACCTTCCTTGTGGCAGTCTTCTTGCCCTTGTCCTCTGGTGGTTTGTCAGTCTGGAATTCATTCCAAAAGAGAAAGTAATTCCATGCAACCTACTTCTTCTTCAAAGAATCCTTGATAAGAAGAGTAACGAGTCCTTGATGGGACAGTCTGCTTTCCACTTTAGTAGGCTTAACTTTAACCTGCCTGGCCATTTTGGTGAGAGTCTTGTGGAAGTAAAAAGGTAGATTAATTGGATCTCTGCCTGTAAAATGGTTTAAAAGATTAAAGTGATAGAACATCACTCTATTGTACCACCCTTCGCATGTAATGTAGACAAATATTACTTTCAACAGTGATTTCCACTTTGGTTCTAAGAAAGACATTGGAATGTCCTTTTTCCAGATAAGATCTTTGTGAATAGGCAACATATATGACCTAAACTCAATAATTGAAGGAACAGTTGATTTAAACCAACAATCCCCTGACCTGGGTAGACCTATATACTCAGCAATGGCAACTTCATCAATGATAAACTCCTCCTTTCCTATTTTAGCAGACCTCCCATCATAAGAAATGGCAAAAGACTCGGCCACTTGTTGATGAAAATTAGTTAATTTTTCACAATATGAAAATACCCCAACCTGTTTGAAGAATTCTGCCACCTCTGGGTGAGCTTCTAGGTACCAAACCCCATCAAGTTCATCCCTTAGGGATGGTCCATATTTTGACATTATGACAAGGCTGACGTGTCCCTCAATTTAAGAGATGTGCATGTAAATAGGGACAGAACTCGAAACTTTACGAACAGGTCAAGGTATGGTATGGCTCGATGAACATAAGGTGTGATTCATCAAACATAGAGTATATTTCGACAACAAAATCGATGACAGAGGATTTAACTCAGAGCTAAATCAGGAACCAGGTGTATAATTGAGAGTAAGAATAATGACCACAGGTATGACTCAACATCATGATTTAACCAAAACTTGATTCAAACAACCAGTAAACTAAATTTAAGCCGAGATTTATTTCCAAGTAAGAGACAATATAGAATCGCATATGATTGAGTTGAAACTACCTGATGACTGGGTTGAATGATTCGGTTTGACACCTGGATGATTGATCGATCGCTGAACTCGAGATTTTAATCACTAGCTTTCCATAATCAACGAGATTTTGAACTCTGTTAATGTGCCTGGTTGAGAGAATCATGGGATTGTGATATAGATGACAGCTCTCGGACTCAAAATGAAATTAAATGGAAATTAAACAGAGCTAAAAATAAATCATCATGATCTTGTAATCCCGTGGTTGGCAGTATTGAAAATCCACGTGATGTATCCTTTCTGTCATGCGAAATCTCATATGAGTTTCTGTGCCTTGCCGAAACCTAATGGCAATTTGACAGATGAAGGCTGAGAGGACATTTCGGTATTAATTCATCAATGACCTGGAGAACTCACCATTTGACATGACTTTCGGATATTAGAAGTTATGATCACGCTCGCTTGACATCTGGCTCGTGCGAAAGCACAAGTTTTTCCTTCGCGCATAGAAATGTTTTCGGTGGTTAACAAGACTTTTATTTCCGCTTCTTAACCACCGAAAACCACGAATTTCAGTGGTTAAGAGCCATTTTTTAACCCCTTTTAACCACCGAAAACCTGAGATTTGAAATTTTGAATGCCAAGACCAAAGATGATACTTCTTCCAAGTTTACATCCAAAAAGTAGACCATATAACATACCTCAAAAATTTAGAAATGAATTTTTTGACCTGTTTCTATTACCTAAAACTGAAAACTTGATAGTGCTATTTTAAGAGATAACATCTGGCTCCTACTCGTGGATGGAATCCTCCCAGTGAGGTTCCAAGAACAAGTAGTTCCAATCGCCTTATCGGTTGGGCTATGGAGTCATGTGGCCTGTGCAATCGGTAGCCTTCTCTGCTTATTCAACCAAAATCTGAAAACAATATTTGCATAGCTTTGAAATTGCAGTTCTATTGGGCATGGAGTCATCTGGTTGCCTTTGGCATTGGGCATGGAGTCATCTAACCTGTGCAACTATTCTTCAGCAAACCTGTAGCCTGAAAACTTGTAAACTTCCTATAGACTGCATGTTTATTCAATAACCAATAACTGAAAGAATCTACTTGCTCAGATGAAGAGCTTATTCTCCTATATACTCCTACTCTAACTGCTACAAATACATGTTTTAGGTATATACAAATTTCCAGAAAAATAATTCAAGCAGCAAATTGCTTGACCCATCATTATGTATACAATAAGGAACAAAAGATACCACAAGAGAACTGCAACCAACTCATGTTCACTGCTGCAAACCATGATGCCAAACTCTGTAATATATGACATCACTGAAAACCGCGAGTCCATCCATATAGAAATTGGATCATAAAATTTATTTATGACAATACCTTGTTGTTTAAAGTCAAAAATCCGCTTTCTGGTATTAGTTCCATGATGTTCCTGATCTGATCTAGGACTATTTCCATATGCAATCTGCTCTTTATCATCTGGAATCTCAAAAGACATAACCTTTGAATCTTTAAAAAAAATATCATATTCAACCACATATTTTCCAACACAATCATATTGTCCATTAATTTGATGAAACAAATCATATTCATGACAGAATTCTGGAGAAAGGACATTGGCTGTGAAAACTGAACGGTTGACTTCAACTTGATGTTGTTCTTCGATAGGCAAAGAAAAAGGCTCTTCAAAATCAAATCCATAGCTATCATATATAGGCTGGATACTGCTCAAATCAACATCATTTGATATAGAAATCTGATCTCCTTCGTCTTCATACTTATCAAAGATAGGTGAACAAAAAACCTCTGTATCTGGTAAAGAAAGACAAGCAATCTTCAAATCCTTCTCATCAGTCACAAGCGGAAAAATATCATAAGAAAACTCTTCAAAAATTTGAGAACAATCCTCTTTTATAACTGATTCTTCATACAAATCAAAGGCATCATGTGCAAAAGAGATAAGATCTGATGCATCTACAGATATATAATTCTCATTATAACCATTTGTATCATGAATATCTTTCTTAACAACATAACTTTCATCTCTGCAAACAAAAGAATCAACTGCTTCCTGCTGAACATGCTTTTCAAATTTATCACAACATTCTTTAAAGAGACTTTCAGCTGAAAATTTATCTTCTTCTTCCCCTACCTATAATCCTTTTCATTTTTGTTTAAAGTAGTAAGTACATAAGAAGAACAATCCCGAGAATCTTCGGTCACACAATCATCAATATTCACATCAACTCTATCTTGAGGATCTTCCTCTTGAGCAGCAATAATAGAAAGAATTTCATGTTCACAATTAGAAGAATAAACATTTTGAATATGTGAATGAAATTCTTCACAACAACACTCAAGAAGAATTTCCCGAGCAAAATACCTTTCACATCGATGATGGAATACTCTATGAAACTCTTTTAAAGAAGATATGCTAGAAGGAGGTAAAGATCGATACCATTCGCGAGCATCTCCTTCTATTGAGAAGACAAACATCTTCATGAGCACATCCTCATGATATATATCCAGCTGAATCATGCATTGATGAAATATGATGAGATGATCTGAAGGATTATCTTCTTTCTTTTCTGCAAATCTTGGAAGGTGATCTCCCCAAATATCTATAGAAGGAACTGGATGTGGGAAACCAAGAACTGTTGAGAAGTCAAGAGGTGCAAACCTATGAGCCAAAAGAGCTGCAAACGCTTTTGACATTTGATTATTGTGGAGTCGCCACTGAATATGTCCTTCATGGAGTCGCTAGATAGATAATTACAACCGAAATAATGTCCAGGCTTTGTCTATCATCAAAGCTGGATCTATGTCGTCTCCCAAGGAAGCTGAGCTTCAATCTCCTCTCCCCGGCAATGACACCAATTTGTTATCACTCCAAGAAACTCCTTAGGGTTGTAGACTAATGATGCTTGGTAACTTAAGAAATTATGAATAATCAAAGTGTTTGGAACAATGAGATAACTGAGAAGGCTTTATAAAAGGACAACTTATTATGCATCTAAATAAACCAATGCTTTTAGAGACCAAATATCAGTTACAGTAATGAAATAAGGTGTGAAGAATACTATTCAAGATAACTAGGAACAGAGACATGTAGGGTCATACAAGATAGAAGACCTCGGGTATTTTTCTATGGTCCAAACCCAATACTCTAGATTTATGATTTCCCGATCAAAGAATCCTCTAGGCGCTAGCTCCTCCCACTAGGCTCCTTTGATTGAGACGTTGGGCGATAACCTGGGGCCCAACTACCAAGTGCTTTGGGACTTCATGTTTTACATCTCCCGAGGGGATTTAATTTCTCCTCTCTGAAGTCCGATATGCAAACTCCCTCCAAGACCCAATCTATGGTCCACACTCTCCCTTTGATCAACGACTACGATCAAATCACGAGTTTGCATCTCGGGTATTTGGATGTGAGTCCACCCTGACTCTTCTGAACCATGATCTTCTGATAGAGTCAAATCAACGTTCCACCATCTTCCATGATCCTACGGTCCAGATCAAATCATGAGTTCTCATGATTCTGCCTTTGACTTTCCCGATTTTTGAGTCAGTGAAACGTTGATCTCCTACCATGTGTCCTATCCCGATGGACGACTAGGATTGCTGCAACTCCCAACTCCTCGGGTATTCGCCTCTTGACTAATCCATAGGTTCTTCCTCCAAAGTTCATGGATCTCTTCTACGTTTCCTCTGAATCCAACGGCTCCGAGTCACATCACACCTCACCCCTTGAGAAGTTTAGATTACTCTCCCCCAGTTCTTCCAATGTCTGAGTTCTCAAACTCTTGGATTTGCTTCCACCTGTCAGGCCTGACGATGGATGGTTCTGATGATTTTGGAACTTCGGGACTTGGAAAATTCCACTCTCCTGTATACTTTTGAAGGGTTTAACCCTCATGCACCTTTCCTGGATCCAACGACTATTGGTACTCGCACTTAGATCTAATGGCCCAAATCTGATCTCCTCCTACACACTCTTCTAATTGTATGGACCTGAATTTAAACGGCCCAGATCTTTCATAGTGCTTGATCCAACGACCACTGTCACTCCTCCTCTTGAGATTTTTCTTTCTTCCTTGACTTGGAAGATTTCAGATATTCTGAAGGCCTCGGCCTTCGATCTACCTTCTGTGAGCCCTGATATATTGGTCTCAACTTCCACTTTCCTTTCGGAGCTTACAAACTTGAAACAAGTTCGCCTCTTGGACATCATCTAAAATTCTGAGAAGCGCTTATCTCTTCTGATATTAGCTCTTAGGGGATCTTGAGTTCCCACATACTCCTTGCATTAATATTCTCGCATCAAATCGAAGGTCCATGACCTTCCTTGATCCAACGGTCCATATCACATCGCAACTTTGGGTTTCAGAAGTTAAGTTGTGCCAACGTGTGATTCTCCTAATGTGAAGACTATGATCTCGTCGATCTGACAGTCAAGGAGGGTCTAGATAGATCCTTGGATCTATGGTCTATATCACATCGCGACTTCAGGTTTTGGAAGTTTAGTCGTGCCAACGTGAGATTTTTCCAATGTGAAAACTCCGATCTCACCAATCCGACGGTCAAGGAGGGTCCTGATAGATCCTTGGATCTACGGTCGAGATCGCATCCCAACTTCGGGTTTCAGATTTCAAATAATCTGTCCCCTTCACGATGATTACTGACATTCATCGAACTTGCGAAGACTGAAGGAATCGAGGCATTAATGTCTACACTCCTTATTCAAATCTAACGATCATGACAAACCTTGGATCCTCCCGAACAGATCTCATTTGTTCATCTTCCAATCAAAAGGATATTCCCTTCCGATACTTGAATATCACTATCCTTCCTGAGCTTCGTTAGTTATGAAGGAACTAAGAGTGTTGCGCTCTTTCTATTGGACTTAACACTTAGAAGAATTTATGCATACCCCTTGTGCTCATTCATCAAGTCTAGAACTTAAGTGGTTCTCAGTTTTTGCTTGCCTCGCAGAGAGCCTGTGCATATCTGCACTACCTCTCCTGAGCGTAACAGACTCCGTCCTTAAAGGGACTCAGAACGATTAGGATATTCGACATGCGTTCATGAAACTATGTCCAAGGTCAACGAACATACCGTTCGTGACTCTAGCTTAAGACACCACAGGGTGCATGCATTTACGAGCATAAAACATGTCCTATCCATATGATTTCCTACTTTCCTAATTTCACATTCAGGCAGATAAAAAAGAAGGAAATATAGTATAAATCATTAAGAAAACATAACCATCCCTGCAACATTCATAGGATATCCAACTTTAACTCACGGTACCACTTAAATACACAAGATATGCGATTACTTATCTATTACAGGTGGTAGCCAACTAACTGACTATGGGTGTTCATCCTTCCACCCTACCATAGGCTCAGAGGCATTCATTCTTAGCACTATGGACACCCCTGTTCCAAGCCATGATATCACCAGGGAACTCTCGCAGTTCTCAAGGATTATTTTTCTATTCAGCCTCTGCTCGGGTTCTGTTCTCTACAACTTTCAAATATTTCTCTCTATTATGGCCTCGACGAGGTTTATCAGATACTCACTCAGCATCAAGCTCACAACCTTCTATTCATTATCCCCTAGAGAGCTCCACGCATCTCCCTTAGGAGCTTGTGTTCTCGTCTGGTGTCTCTTCTCTGGTTGTTCGTGTGTATCTATCTTACCTTCCTTCTTTTTGGAAGGTTCTCGACCTATCACGTTCCTTCTGTCAGAAGGAAGATCAGGTCTGCAAGTCTCTGTGGTACTTTGAGCTGACATTTGGCAGCTCGACCATGCTTCCATTCATGGGGGTGGTTGATAATTCAACCATTGGTCCTTTCTTCATTAACTGATTTCTCTCATTGGGATCTGAATGAGGTTTGTCATCCTCATCAAGGGAAATTTGGGGTTATTTGGTATAATGAACCCTCTCATATAGTTTTCACATTCTTCCTCTAGTGATATCATGGCCAGTACTTTCAAGGCTTCATCCCTACAATCAGTTATTGGCAACTCAAACAATAATACATTTACACCGTTCCCATGCCACAACATGGTAATCCTATTTTATGATTAATTACAAGTTGGGGGAAATAGGGTGTTACAATTCCCTCCCCCTTAAAGGAACATTGTCCTCAATGTTCTTTCTCAAAAACACATGTCATGCCTTTCTCATTCAGTTGTTTCAGAAATCGTGATCCTTCTTTCTCGGTCAAGTCCTTTTTCAAACCCTTAATCTTTGTCACTTTCTTTCAAAAAAATTGGGACAACAAGCGCATTAATCATAGTATCATGTGATCACATTGTATAAAAATTTCTAGGAACAATTTTCTAATCTTAACACAATTATTATCAGTCCAGTTTGTGGGTTTGTATCCACATGGTTGTCTTGTTATCCAAGCTCACTGCTTTTTCCTTGTCATACCCATTGTGTGTATGATCCCATTATTTTACAAGAATTATTAAGGCCTCCTCTTCCTTGCGGTCACTCATCCTCCAGGTCCAAGATCAAGCATCCCCTTCACTACTATACAGTTCCTCGGGTGATCCATCTTGCCTTGCCAAGGTTTTCTCGCACATGAAGAATTCCAGAGACTTTATCGAGCCTTACAGTCGATGCATCCCTCAAACTTGTTCTGCTGAGGCATCCCTCCGGCTTGTGTTATCTCAACACAATATATTCTAGGAGATCATGGCTTACCACGGGGTTCTCATGGCTCAACAATAGCCATTTTTTTTTCATCATCTTTCCTTTCTGGACAAATATTTCTTTCGGCTCAACGGAAGTTAGCGACAAAGGTTACTCTCCTTCTCACCTGTATCACAGGTATACAGAAATTCATGAGACATCATTATAAATTTTAAATTCAAAATTTTCTTGTAAATATGTCACCCACAGATTTTCCAAATTCCACATTTTGTTTTCATATTTGTTTCACAAAGGAACCAGATTCATAATTATGGGACTTTCCTTCCCATAACGGTTTGACTCAACAGGTAATTGGTCTTACTTATGGGCTCACAACACTACCATATCCAAGACCCCTTTACTTCCTGCACTTTCAACTTCAATCAGCCAAACAAATTGTTAGTTTCCCATGCACATATGTTTTGTTATATCTTTATAACGTCATCACAAACAATTTCAAATTTGTGCATACCAACAATCAAATTCACTTTATCAAAAAGGAAAATACCATTCCTTGCAGCTTGGCTCAACAGGCAATTGGTCTTCTTTATGGGCTTACATCACTGCCATATCCATGACCCTTTTCTTCCTGCATTCATTCTTTCCATAGCCAAACAAACTATTAGTCTCTCATGCATCCATATATATATATATATATAGGCCGATCATGATCCCAAATCAGTACACATGAAACTCAAAAGTTTCACATGAATGCCTTTAAGAATTCTTCCTTCATTAATAACCAGGGTGCCAACACTTTTGGCCACCCAATTTGTTTTCCTTCCACACTTACATAATGTAAGTAAAACATTGGAAGGGCCTCCTTCCTTACTAAAAATTCCATTGTCTTCCCTCTTATACAACATGCATTCCCTCAATGCATTCCATGCAACATGTTAATGATGAGCACCTTTATTCCCATATAGCCATTCCCCAATACCACAGTCTAACGTGGAGTGCTAAACTCTACCTTCCTTGACTGGCCCGGAGGACTCCGTTTTTCTTTCCATGCGATCGAGAGCTGTGACCTCAGCTCTATTCTTTTCAAGCGCTACTTTTTCAACTCCCGTGTCCGGGTGATATGATCCTGTCTAAACCCCTTGTCCAAAAATCGAGGGTGAAGATCTGTATTCCCATAGATCTAATGGTCACTAGGGATTATAGAACCTCAACTAATCTGTGATTTAGTTCTCCTTTCGATATCCACAATAGATGTGGGTTGTCGATCTTATCGAACGACTATAATTTGATCCATTAACTCCAGTGGATCTTGAAATCAATATGAAGACTGATATTGGTTTCCTTACGATGAACGGATCGCGTTCATCTCCTCTGTCAGGTTCTCGATTAACCTGATTCGATCAGGGTTTCATTTCACGATCTTCACGATCTCGATCTATAGTTGATCGAAGGGATTTCAATGATTTCTTAGTAAAGGTTTTTGACCTTTTTTTTGTTAACAGAGATCATTTGGTTCAAATGTTATTGCATCATACAATTAGTCTTCACTGCCAAAGGTTCACACCTCCATCACTAAGGTTCTCCTTTCCGAATCACACCCTACTTGGGTATCCATGGCATATAACTGACCATTTAAAATTTCGTGCATAACATTAGACAATAAAATATTTCAGAAAGGATTCTTACCCAATCTTTTCATACATGTTATTGGCTACTAACACCCTCTTTCTGATTTTTAACTCATCATCAGTGCTTTTAGGGGGATTCTTACAGTCCTGTCAACAATATTTCGACCACAACCTTCCCACAGTCATCCTCTACTTGAGGTTTCCCATCATTGGTAATCGTCTTCTTCAACAGTTCCAATTCCTTTATATACACAACATGCATCATTAGTTGTAATATCAATTAAAATGCATGTATCATAACATCCAAATTCATAACTTCTTTATTGCACGTCCACCACTACCTATGATGGACTCATCCTTGAGTTAGCTTTAGTTGTTTACCAAATATTCCTTAAGAAATATAAACGTGTGTCTTGGTCAGGTACCCAAATTATGTATCCATACATATTATGGTTTGTTAACTTACTTCCATGATGTACTTAAACATATTCATAATCATCAGCCTATGTGTAGTTTCCACAGGTATAATTCATAGCCTACATACATCTCTACTTTAAAATAAATCAACTCATGATTGTTTACAATCGTTCTCATGTGACCTTCAAGGAAGAATCAATTGCCTCTTATTATGACAACAGAGCACCCTTTCTCATCCACTCTTTCTTCTATTTACACTAATGTTTCTTGAGGGAATGGAACAAATTCCCCTTAAGCTATCATTGAAAAAATGATGTTCATGACTCTTGAGAATGGAGTCAACCATGCAACCATGGTATTCTTCTACTATTCATTAAATCTTGGCAAGTGTTAAGCTTGCCTCACATTTCACTCATCAGGGCAACCATATTAGGCCTTTAGTATACTTATTCTCTTACATCATACATGTGCATCACTCACACATTTGATATCATTCATATATAACCGGTATTAATATCAAGCTTCATATCAAGAATCTTCTTAATGCATTAGATCCATGCACTCAAGCATACACACACAACTAAGTATTCATCATACTAGCTTATTTTTATCATTAGTGTTTTTTAGTTAGAGATTGCAATCGCTTACATGACTAATCTCACAATTATAACTCATACTGGTGTTTCCTTCTCTTTATAGAAATGACCAACTAGGGTCACTCTCCCTTTTATACTATAGCAGTTGGCAAGAAAACTTTCTTGCCTCAATTTCTATAGGACTTTACTCATCTCACCTTTCCTCTGGTCATGAGGAGTTATATACTTCAAGTTTGATATAAAGAAATAATTATACTGCCGAGGATCCTACCTTATTCTATCAGATTCCTTTAAGCCCACAAAGGTATTAACCATTATATAATCAACCATCATCAGTGCCTGAGGTTCCAACTGCCCATGCTTAGAGTCAGTGTCATGAACGTCAGGTCATCCGACTTTCGGTCTTCAACTAACCTTGACAGAACCCTACCACCTCCATATATCCACATTCAAGTATTATTATCAATGTTAATTAGCATATCCCTACTCAGGTAAGAGTATTTATCATTTGACAAGGGTTAAATAAATTCTTCTGCTGAAATTCAACAAGAATTCCCAAAATCAAAGGTTCAATTTGCAGTCCTTTTTCCTCAAGGAGTAAATGCAGATAAAAATACCTCTTTATGTGACTCTCGCATGAGCCCAAGTAGGCCAAGTGTTGTAACCATGCTCTGATACCAATTTGTAACACACCCGCGATGGAGCATAAATAAAAAAAAAATGTTTTTCCTCAATTAGTTGAATCCTCCATCCATGGTCTCTAATCCTGGTCAATGGACTTTCAAAATTCCTGATTTGAAGTAGCTCTTTGGTTCCCTACTGGAATCTCTAAGAAATCAATCCACAGGTCTTTGTGAGATTTCACCCATGCAAATTAACACCAGGTGCAATATTCCTCCACGTGATCACGGGCTATGACCACGTGCCTATCCAAAAGGCACTTCATGACCTCGGACCTCGGGTGTTTTTCTATGGGCCAAACCCGATACACCTGATTTCCAATTTCCCGATTGAAGAATCCTCTAGGCGCTAGCTCCTCCCGCTAGGCTTCTTCGATTGAGACGTTGGGTGATAACTTGGGGCCCAACTACCAAGTGCTTCGGGACTTCATGTTTTGCATCTCCCAAGGGCAGTTCATTTCTCCTCTCTGAATTTTGATATGAGAATTCCCTCCAAGACCCAATCTACAGTCCACACTCTCCCTTCAATCAACGATTGCGATCAAATCGCGAGTTCCCGTCTCGAGTATTTAGATGTGAGTCCACCCTGACTCTTTTGATCCTCAATCTTTCGATAGAGTCAGATCAACGGTCCACAGTATTTCGTGATCCTATGGTCCAAATAAACTCGTGAGTCCTCACGATTCAGCCTTTGAATTTCCTGATTTGTGAGTCAACAAAACACTAATCTCCCGCCATGTGTCCTATCCCGATGGATGGCTAGGATTGTTGCAGCTCCTAGCTCCTCGGGTATTCACCTCTTGAATTCTCTGCAGGTTCTTCCTCCGAAGTATGTGGATATATGCCATGTTTCCTATGAATCCAACGTCTCAGATTCACCTCACACCTCGCCCCTTGCGAAGTTTAGATTACTCTCCCCCAGTTCTTCCGATGTCCGAGTTCTCGAACTCTCAGATCTGCTTCCACCTGTCAGCCTTGACGATGGACGATTCCAATGATTTCAGAACTTCAGGACTTGGCAAATTCCACTCTCCTATATACTTTCGAAGGGTTTAACCCTCATGCACCTTTCCTGGATCCAACGGTTGTTGGTCCTCACACTTAGGTCTGATGACCCAGATCTGATCTCCTCTTGCACACTCTTCTATTTGTCTGGACATGAATTTCAATGGCCCAGATCTTTCACAGTGCTCAATCCAACGACCATTGTCGCTCCTCCTCCTGAGATTTCTCTTTCTTGCCTGACTTGGAAGATTTTAGATGTTCTGAAGGCCTCGACCTTTGATCTACCTCCTGTGAGCCCTAATATATGGGTCTTGAATTTCTCTTTCCCTCTGAAGCTTACGAACTTGAAACAAGTTCTCCTCTTGGACCTCATCTGCACTTCTGAGAAGTGCTTATCTCTTCGTTGCTTGGTTCTTAGGGGATCTCAAGTTCCCACATACTCCTTGTGTTAATCTTCTGGTGTCATATCGACAGTCCACGACCTTCTTTGATCCAATGGTCCTGATCACATCACAACTTTGGGTTTCGAAAGTTTAGTCTCGCTAACATGTGATTCTCCCGATGTGTGGACTCCGACCTCGCCAATCCAAAGGTCAAGGAGGGTCTCGATAGATCCTTGGATCTATAGTTCATATCGCATCATGACTTCAGGTTTTATAATTTTAGTCACGCAAACGTGCAATTCTCCCGATGTGCAGACTCCTATCTCGCCAATCCGACAGTCAAGGAGAGTCCCGATAGATCCTTGGATCTACGATCCATATTGCATCGCGACTTCGGGTTTCAGATTTCAGAGTATCCATCTTCTTCACAATGATTACCAACATTCTTCGAACTTGCGAAGACTGAAGGAATCAAGGCATTAAAATCTGTGCTCCTTCTTCAAATCTAATGATCATGATAGACCTTGGATCCTCCCAAATGGATGTCATTCATTCATCTTCCAATCAAACAGATATTCCCTTCCGATACTTGAATCTCACTATCCTTCCTGAGCTTCATCAATTATAAAGGACCTAAGAGCATTACACTTTTTCTACTGGACTTAACACTTAGAAGAATTTATGCGTACCCCTTACGCTCATTCATCAAGTCTAGAACTTAAGTGGTTCTCATTTTCTACTTGCCTCGCAGAGAGCCTGTGCATATCTACACTATCTCTCCTAAGCGTAATAGACTCTGTCTTGCAAGGGACTCAGAATGATTAGGAGGGTCAACATGCATTCATGAAACTGTGTCCAAGGTCAACGGACATACAATTCGTGACTCTAGCTTAAGCCACCATAGGAAACAAGCATTTACGAGTATAAAACATGTCCTATCCATATGATTTCCTACTTTCCTAACTTTACATTCAGGCAGATACAAAATAAGGAAATACAGTATAAATCATAAAGCAAACATAACCATCCCTGCAACATTCATAGGATATCCAACTTTAACTCACAGTACAACTTAAATACACAAGATATGCGATTACTTATCTATCACAGGTGGTAGCCAACTAACTGACTATGGGTTTTCATCCTTCCACCCTACCATAGGATCAGAGGAATTCATTCTCAACACTCTGGCCACCCTCATGATAAGCCATGATATCACCAAGGAACTCTCGCAATTCTCAAGGATTCTTTCTCTATTCAGCTTCTTCTCGAGTTCTGTTCTCTGCTACTTTCAGATATTTCTCTCTGTTATGGCCTCAACAAGGTTTATTAGATTTTCACTCAACATCAAGATCACGACCTTCTATTCATTATCCCCTGTAGATTTCCATGCATCTCCCTTACGAGTTTGCACTCTCGTCTGGTGTCTCTTCTCTGGTTGTCTGTGTGTATCTATCTTCACTTCCTTCTTTTTGGAAGGTTCCCGGCCTATCACGTTCCTTCTGTCAGAAGGAAGCTCGGGTATGCAGGTCTCTGTGGTACTTTGGGATGACATTTTACAGCTTGACCATGCTTCCATTCATGGGGCTAGTAGATAATTCAACCATTGGTACTTTCTTCATTAACTGATTTCTCTCCTTGGGATCCAAAGGAGGTTTGTCATCCTCATCAAGGGAAATTTGGGGTTATTTGGTATAATGAACTATATCCTATAATTTTCACATTATTCCTCTAGTGATATCATGGCCAGAACTTTCAAGGCTTCATCCCCACAGTCAGTTATTGGCAACTCAAACAATAATACATTTACACTGTTCCCATGCCACATCATGGTAATCCTACTTTATGATTAATTACAAGCTGGTGGAAATAGGGTGTTACATGAAATAAGGTTGTTTCCTTTGTATGGCATCTTCAATTAGAAAATCGATTAACCTATGATGTTCTATGACACCATATCTACCCAATTAAACCTCCACAACCATATTTTGTATTGATTTCGATGGGAAAAAATGTAAGGTTGATGAATTGTTGGTGCCTCAAATGTTCCAAGAGCTTGAAATAATTGGCTAGCACAATATTGTGCATTCCTTCATAGGTAATATAATGAATGATGTGCAAAAAAACCTTTTTCCATGGGTTTGACAACATTTATCTTGCCACTCCTTTCCATGTATTTACGATTATCTCATTTGGATGCAAAAATATTTTCTTATCTTCATGATATTTTATATTTTTTAAAACCATTTCTCCAATATGGTTGAGAATCCTATTGATTTGGAAATAGATTCTTTAGTCACTTCCATGATAAAAAAACTAACTATAGTAACTTTTCCATAGAGTTGGGGTGAGAACTCTAGGGAAATTATATCATTGTACCCACAAAGGTTGTCAAAGAATAAAATCCATCTTTCTCATTGAAATATATGTTTCACTATGGGACTGTTTGGATTAGGTCTATATCAATATATTCCCTCTTGTTTAGTTTACCACCGATCATTGCTGCCAAAAAATATTATTGGCTTTAATTATGCAATGCTTATGCAATTCCTATTGTACTCTACGTCTGTTACACATCAAAATTACTCACTTCGATAGTGTCGCAAGTGTCGACATTACAAGTGTCACAAGTGTCGCATTTTGCTCACAAGTGTCACAAGTGTCAAGCAAAGCATACTGCCCTGATTCCTATGTCATACTTATAACGACATCAAAAAGACACTTGAAACACCTCAAACACTTGATTTGGAAGAAGAGGAATGGTTAACTGGAGTTATGTACCTCTTGCCATCTGAAAGAACCATTGAATTTGGGTTTTTAGAGGAGAGCGCTCCCCTATACCTCTCTCAGGAGTGTTGGCGCCCCCCTATCCACTATATGGGAGCATTATAACATTCTGTCTTCCCTTTTCAAGGAGCGCTACTTTTAGTGGGAGTGTTGGCACCCCCCTAAACCTTTCTAGGGAGCGTTATAACGCTCTGACACCCCTTTTGAGGGAGCGCTACCTATTCTGGGCAGCAGTTGGTTTGTTGAGAAGAATGGGGGAAAGATATTTTCAATCTTGGAAGGCAGTTGGATTCGAATCCCTAGTCCATCCATGATCTTAGGGAAGATCCCTAACTCAAGGAGGAAAATCCTCAACTTACCCCAAAGATATCTCAAGTAGTTGGGCCTCTCCAAGCCTATTTAAACAGGCCTTCTCATGGTGAAAAAGGGGGGGAATAATTGGAGGCATGAAACCTATGATCTCATAGGAAACACAGTGAAGTGGAGGCTAATCAGTGAAGCTATTGTCATTCCGATCGTGGATATTTTGAGCAAGGGTTAGGCAAGGAGAACTTGATGAAATTGCTACATTCCATCTATGGATGTAAGTAACATTTTGTCCTCATTAATGTAATATGCTTGGCCTGTTTCTTTCTAATTTGTGTTTGACATTACATGAATTTGTCTCTAAGTAGATAGGTCTTCTTTGAACTAATCTCGATAGAATAGGAAGTGGTTGTACTTTGTTTGTCTACAGGGCTTATCGAGGAGCTCAAGATTGGAGTTCAACTTAGAGCATCCAAGGACAAACACCGGTAAAAGGTACATCTTTCCTCCTTCCTCTTCATGCATTACTTTGTGTAGACCTAAAAGGAAGTCAGTGACCATGATAAGCACTTTCTGTCTTAGAGTTAAGAGTCTATCTCTTTGAGGAGATCTACCTGTCCACATGGAGATTTTCCTTCAACAACGTCAAACTAGACTATATTCATCAACAAGAGGCTTGGAGGATATATATATATATATATATATATATATATATATATATATATATATATCTTCTATATTTCATCAAATCTATAGATCCATGTATGAGGAGTAGTTATATTACTAAATAAAGGTCAGATCTGAAGCTTGTTAAGTTATTTGTGTTTTTCCTTCATTGTCTTGATTCTAATGCTTGTTGTGAAGTCCATCATGCTATAAAACTTAGCAAAATCCTTCAACACTTCTTTATGTAATAAAACAAATGCAAAATAAACACCAAACAACAAATATAAACAACACAGGGGCAGACCCAGGGATCAACGCTACAACAACGCACCAACAAATCCCTAACTACCGACCCTTTTGGCAACACCTGTGAAGCAGATGAAGTCTCACCCGAGGTAGAGGCGGGGGTGGTTGCGAGACTCAGGTGTCTGCAACCTTAGTTGGGACACATATTTGTGATTGTACTACTTAATAAATCACTTAGCATCATCAATTCCTCAATATGCAATCAATATCCACTTCATTGATAAAACAGGGCTTCGTAGCATCCACACTAATCTAATGTATTCAAGCACTTAGCAAAGGTAAATAGATCAGATCTAGGAGATCAAGCACTAAGCATGCTCATAGAAGTCAGATCTAACATTCTTACGCATCATTATCACAAAGCATGAAGAAATTTATCTATCTCTATCAAAACACTTAGAAAGAGAGTCATAAACACATTAAGACAAGCACATAGCATGACAACACAAAATTTACATGGTTCACCCCCACCCTGGGGTTACGTCCACCAACTCTTCTTCTTTATTGTCTTTAATCAATTGGTTACAAGCACGGAGCCTCGAAACCCTTACTCCGCACAGGACAAAAGATCTGTGTAGCTCGTTAGATCCTTCTTCCTTGTGTTACGACACTAAGCCTTCCACAATATGCTACAAGGACCTGCACTTAGCTATGAAATTCTCTTATAGTTATGCACAAAGCACTTACAAAACTCTATTTCACTTAGCATACATTCACATCACATAGATGCATTCTCTCTTTTCTTCTATCTAGCCTAGGTGTCTATTTATATATTACAAAATAGGCCTAAACATCAGTGAACCCATGGGCCGACATCCCAATCCCATTACATAATCCCCAAAACCCAAAAAGGACCCAAAAAGCAGTCGTGATCCCGTGATCTCTACTTCTTCTTGCGCTCCTCCTTCAACAGGCTCTCGAAGTCCAAAAATAGGTCAAACTTGACCAGATATCAACAAAACCTGGTCAAGGGCCAACATGCCCCCAACACTCACCCTTGACTCATCCCGAGTCACTCTGGTCTAACTAGTTCTACCTTGAATGTCTCAAGCTTGGATCGAGCTACTTCAACCTTAGCAAATTCTTGAATGACTGTATCATTCACAAGTCCTTCCAAGCGTTGTTCTGCCGCGGTGCTAATCTTCTCCAGTTCTGCTCCCTGACCTTCTACCTCTGTAAACAACTGATAGGCCTTATCTTGTACCCATTGGAGTTTCTGAGTTATCTCCATAACTCTGCTCTGGATATTATGGATTTGTTGTTGGGAAGTTCGCTGCTCTTGAGATCTCTTCATTATGTCTACAACTGATAGGGCCTTCAGCTGCACCTATAGTGTGTCTGCGTGTTTCTTCGCTTCCTCAAGCTGTGACTCCAGTGCCTGTAACTCTAGGTTCTCAGTGAGGTTTTCATCTGTTTGGGCACTACGATTACTCAACTGCTTGCACTCCCCAACAAGAGCCTTCAATCTCTCAGTTGCGCTCTGGGCAGTTGCTTCCCTTTGGTCTCTTACATCTTGCGGGGTCTCATGTACTGCGCACAGCTCCAAATCTGTTATGCATTGCTATAGTTTCTTAATCACTTCTTCAAGTTGCATTACTTGCTGTGGAAATCTATCTTTGGCCTTTACTTCGACGACTATCACAGATCGAAGTGCTCTATTGACTCTTTCCTTTAATTCGAGTTTCTCCGCAAGCAATTATTCCTTGCTTTGTTGCAGCTGTGCTCTTTCTTCATCCCACTTCGCTTGGACTACATTTCTCTAGAAGGTATTCTTGTACTTGGGCTAAAGCCTGGGTGGCTTGTGTTGTTTCCTCCTGTGCTCATCGAAGGCGAGCTTCGACTGTGTTAGTGATTCGGTGGAGTTGAGTTGGCTCATCTCCCAGTTTCGGTGTTCCTAATGGCAGAGGCACGGTGGAGACTATGCGGTTGGACTGAAATGCCTGCTGCACCCCTTGGAGTTCAACCTTAATTTGATTGTATATATCCTCCTACTGAGCCTCTTGTTTCTTTGCTATCTCTAGTGAAGCATCGTTCAGTGATGCTACAATGAAATCGAAGTCCTCTGAGGTTGGAGTAGTCTGCATTTTGGTCATAGATGCTCTCAATTTCTTCCGGGAAGAAGGCTTCAGGGGGGAACCTTCCTCTTTTTCAGGGGATCAGCCTCATCACCCTGATGTTGCTTGACCTATTTGATATTCAACTCTGCAATTCAACTTTGCATCATCACCTCCTTTCTCGGGTGATATGGAAGCAGTCTTCATGGATGCGTTGTCTAAGTCATGGACCTCTTCGGTCTTCTTTATCTTGCTAGGTCTGGGTGTATCCGACGCATTTAATGGACTGTCTATATCGGATATCTCCATAGGGTCTACTGGAATGAGGAGGTCCACTGACTAATCCTTGGTCATCTCCTCCAAGTCCTCCTCCATTAGCTTGTAATAGGACTGAAGTTACTGCTTGTTCTCGTCAGTGCGCGCTGTGATGTAAATAAAATGGCGGTCTACATTGAATTTCATTAAAGGATGAACCGTGTGTAAAGTATTCAGATTTATGCAAGGAACGGACTGTATGGATACCTTCAACTGGTTGTAATAGGTATGGAACACGACATTTGACTGCCATTTCTTGTTCATGTCACTGGAATACCACAATGTATTGAACTTCACGGCCAGAGGTTCAAAGGGCTCGATGTCCGAGAAGGTCGCACCTTCCGATATCTCCCAGGTGATGAAAGTGATCAGGATCAAAAGCCAGCTGAAGTGGAATTCATATCCCTGATCTTGCGCTTCCCTGCAGTCCAGTTCCAACTAGTTCACCACGTACTTCGCCCAATTCATTTGTAGGCCCTCCGCGCACTTCCCTGCAAGGTCGAATACAAAACCAGTCACTTGGGTGGGTCTGTTCTTGCAGACTAACTTTCCTGCGATCAATTGACAGGCTAGGCACACTGCGTCGTTCTAGATAGAGGCTACCTTGTAGCCTCATGTTCCCTTCTCGACATCGTCGTAGGTGTCCTTGATCCTTTGAGCTAGAGCGAGATCCATTGTTTTTCCATGATAGAAATCATGTGGATCAATGCCTTGCATACTCAGCCCCATGATATGATTGATCAATGTCGGATCCACTGTGATACGACGATTTAACCACAAGTTTTTTTCCATGGTAACAGGATAGCAACATCTTGACGCATGCATTCACTTCTTGGTGCCTTCCGAAGTGAGGAATCTTCATGACATTGAGCAGTGTGGACTACGTGAGGTTCATAGTCCATCACTGGGGAACTATCTTCGAATTATTTCCCTTTGTTCTAGTTAGGTACTTATGTGAGATGAGCATGTTGTAGAACTTCCTGTCGCTAAGGTTGAAGTCGCTAAACTTCAGTGCTGCAATATTTTCTTGGTCTACGTGAACTGCGTGTATCCCCTTCGGGAGGTACATAGTGACCAAAGCGTACTCAAATTCTCTGGGCACACTGTCTCGATTGATTGCGTCGCTCATAGGTGGTAGGTAGGCGAGAAATATGATCTAAATCAACTTAGCATTCATGAGATTGTCTCTGTGCTTGGTTCATTTTTCATCTGCTAACTGGGATGGTCCGGCTCGAGTAGTTGACGAAGAGGCTAGCATTCCTCTCGTGGATGATTCTTGTGCACCTGTGGATAATCCTCTCTCCGACATGACTCTTTCAGTCATCAGGTCGATCAAAAATTCCTCAACAACTCTTTCTGCAATGCTCAACTCATCCGACATACATGCTCGAGGTTAAAAATCTCAGGTTCGGGGGGGGGGGGGGGGG
>ML782360.1:448129-492301 GCA_009831015.1 Picea engelmannii | reverse complement strand
GAAGAAGCACGATGATCATGGTATACACTCAATGTAGTCTATGAGATCAAATTCTCAATTGGAAAAAGTGTTCGTAGTGCGTGGCGCGGTGGGATAAATAGGTAACTTGACAATGGGTCGCTTGCAACAGGTATGAGGTCTTCATTAACTCGGTTCTATCCATTATGGCATGGTCTCAACGGTCGGATGGCGAGTTGTCTAGCCATAAATGGGTTTCTATCCGTTTGGAGCATTGATCTAACAGTTATAATGTTGCCCAAAAACTATATCGCTTCGCCATGGAGAAGTTCCATGTGTCACTATTCTGATATCCCAGAGAAGCTCTAATTCTGTAAATTTTCTATCTGCGAGGTTCCCTTTGGGACTTTATGTAACCTTTCAATATTATCCCTCTTCTTACCTATCTTTATAGCCTTTTCCCAGTGAGCTTCGTCTCAGTATGCCTTTTTCCATTCTGATTCTTATCTTCTCTTAACATGGTTACTTCGCGATGTTAGAATTCTTTCCTAGGATTAAGGGGTAGTGCCTCTTCTTTGTCTGGGATAAGTACTTCAGTATTCTATTGGTCTTCTAATGTTCTTGCAGCTTCAACATCTGGATCTCTAGTGTTAAATAGCTTCGATCTGTTCTCCTATTCTGCAATCAAGTGTGCGATCCTTTTAGACATGAATTCTTTTAACTCCTACTTCTGTTGTTCTAACACTGCTTCTTCTTCTTTTCGTCCGGCTTGATCTCTATCAATCCAAGGTTTTCCTAGTAACATGGTAAATGGGGTGCGGTCTTCAATAAATTTAATAATCTCAAAATCTTCTTCTGTCGAAGTTCCATTGGCATTCATAGGTATCTGAGTGAGCTTCCCACATAGGTTTATTAGTTTCCCTCTAAATAAACTTATTCCTCCTAATGAGGAAGTTATATCAGGCCTCCCTATAGCTTCCCAAGTTCTTTCTTTCATGATATTCACCTGTGCTTCCTCATCCAGAACACAATCAATGTCAAAGTCTCATATTCTTGCTTCGATGCATTCTTTTTCTTTGAATATCCCTGATAAGATGATATGTCGGTGCTCATTCAGGGTTTCGTTCATCTGTAACAATACTTTCTCTGATTCTTTATGGGACTCTGTCATTCTTGGATCTGTCCTAGGGTTTTCCTAGTTCAGATTCATTCTTTCAAATTTAGCAATCATTCTAGGGCAATCCAACACTTCATGGTCCATAGCTTTACAACAAAGACAACTAGGTCTTCTTCTAGGGCATTCCTTAGAAAGATGTCTTGGTCTTTTGCAAATGTAACAAAGGGTTAATCCTCTCTTTCTTTTAAAGGATCACTAGCTTTTCCTGTACTGCGCGTTATGATCATAGGAGCTAACCTGCAACAAATTATCTCTAGGATCATGCATCCATTTGTTATTCCAAACATTCTTTCTATGCATAGGTATAACATATCTTTCACTATTCTTATCAGATCTACTCATATCAAACTTTTTTTCATCTATCAATACCCTAGTTCTCAAACTAGGATAGACTCTATTAAACATACCTAGATCCATACTCTAGAAAGAAAAATTTCCACTTATCTTACTTCTACAGAGCACAAAGCTTCTATATCTAAAACTTTTCACTATTCTTACCTTTATCAGAGCTTGCAGATCTTAACTCTTTTAATCATAAATTCTCACGTTTACCTTTCTTAGAGCACAGAGTTTCATAAATCAAGTAGAATACTGTGCACTAGAGAGACAGATCTATGCACAGAGCTTTCACAACTTTAGGATGAATCTTTGCACAAAGCTCCTTCTCTCTTAGTTCCCAACAATCACAGTTTAGCGTCCCAGCAACAGAACCATTTGTTGGCACAGGGGCAGACCCAGGGTTCAACACTAAAACAGTGCACCAACAAAGCCCTAACTATCGGCCCTTTCCGAAACACTTGCGAAGTAGATGAAGTCTCACTTGAGGTAGAGGCAGGGGTGGTTGCGAGACTTAGGTGTCTACAACCTTAGCTGGGACACAGATCTTTGATTGTACTACTTAATAAAGCACTTGGAGTTACTTCACACACACCTAGGATTTATTTTTCCTCAGGTTTTTATTCTTTTATTAGTCATAATTAGTCATTATCCAGTCTCCTATATTTTAGGGGAGAATATTCCACCTAGAGAATATTCTCTTTCAGTTGACACTTCAGTTTGACTAGCTGAGTTGAGTTTAGATGTTGCATTGGGATCATCACCATGTAGCATTGGGATCATCACCATGATAATTCGAACTTGCCTTTGTATCATCACCAAAGTGGCACATTAGCCTTGATTCCATGATTTAACTTCTCACTACTCTCTGTTAAATTAGTTAATTGAAGACTAGTTAACTAGTTAACTCAACTAAGTGGCAGTTCACTCCCGTAACTACCTAAGAGACTAGAATAGGTGGCAATTCACTCCTGTAACTGTTGGTGTGTGTCCATGTCACTCTAGACCACCACTATGGCAAATTGGTTCACCTCAATTCAAACTCATTGATTTATACAAAGTATATCATGTGTAAATTATTCATTATTCACAACAGTTAATGAGAATTCTTCCATTCTTTCTCTCCTTCTTCTTGTTTTTCCAATTCTCTCTGAAAATGTGTGTATTATTGTTTAGATAGATCTATTATGTGTAGGTTCAACACATTTACATGGTATCAGAGCCGACGGACTGCTAAGCAAAAGATGCAACAAATTTTTGCAGGTTAAAAAGATTGAAGACAGTGGAAAGATGGAATTCCAAAAAGAATTCATTCTTACACCTTACAACTATTTTGCATGGAAGGAGAAAATAGCCATACATCTCTTATCTAGAGGGTTGTATAGGTTAACCATTAATACAAATACAAAACCGACATCATCCATAGAAAAATCTAAGTACTTGAATCTCATGGATGAGGCACTCAGAACAATTTGCAGTCATATCTCTCGAGATCTCCTTTTTCACATATCTTCCTATAAGACTCCCAATGAAGCCTGGAAAATATTGGAAGGGCTCTTTGGAAAATAGGATGAGATGAGGGGACACAAGCTGGAGGTGGAGCTACTCACATTGGATCCAAAAAGCTTCGACAATATCCAAGATTTATTTACAAAATTCAAGGATTTACTGTAGCAACTCAAAGCTTGTGGGGTTGATAAATCAACGGAGGAGAAACAAATGGTTCTCACCATTCTCTGCAAGATTGGACCTGAATTCTTTGTATTCGTATCCACATTCCATACTGTCATATTTTCCTCTGGAGCCACCTGGAAGATGCCTTCTCTTGAGGACTTTATCGAATCCTTGACACAAGAGAAAACCAAGATCATCAACATGGGTGCAATCAAAGGCCCAAGGGTGCATGCACTCACTGTGCATGATGGAAACCACAAATATCAGAAATTTAAAGATAAATATAAGAGGAAATCTCATGCACATACGAAGAAGGAAGGGTACACAAAACCCTTCACCGATGCCTCCATATCCGAAGGAGAAAAGGGAAGAAAAGGAGAGAAATGCACATACTATCACAAAGGATTCCATTCGGAATCCGCATGCATGCAAAAGTAAATAGATCTGATGTCTCAAATACTTCAGCAAAACAAACTTGGAGATCACATCCCCGAGGGTGCAAATAAGAAGAAGCCAGAAGATCCGAATTCTAATAAAGGAAATTCTATCCATGCCTTGATTGCCATCAACTCCTCTCCTGATGCTTGGATCGTAGATTCAAGAGCATCGCATCACATGGATGCCTCAAAAGTAGTCTATTCTTCATTGGATGCATGCAAAGGTCCCCTTATTCTGATGGGGGACAACTCTTCTATCGAAGTCATCGACAAAGGAAGGATTGAACTCACCAATGGAAGTTTCGAGAATGTGCTGCATGTTCCCAAGCTTTCTGTCAACCTTCTCTCCATGTATCATATGAAAAATTCTAGCACCTTTAAGAAAGTCATATTCACACCAAATGTTGTGGACATCTATGACATGGAAACCAACTCCAAGGTGTCTACCGATGAGGTAAATCATCAGTCTAGATTGTATACATTTTCTGAATTCATTGAACCTGATTCTGCTTTACTCCTTACTCATGCTGATGAAAGTAGTAGGATATGCCACAAAACATTTGGACATTTGAATTTCAGATACATGCAACACCTTAGCAAGAACAAATTAGTTGATGGTCTACCGGAAATCCATTTCTCCAAGGGAGTATGTGAGGGATGTGTTCTCAGAAAACACTCTCAAGAGAAATTTGACAAGGGAAAGTCTCAACGAGCTTCCGCACCTTTAGATATGATCCACAGTGACCTCATGGGTCCTTTTCCGCATCCATCGATCAGAAAAGTGAGGTTTGTTCTCATTTTTGTTGACAATTTCTCATGTTTTACATGGATCTACTTTCTCAGGAAAAAATCCAAGGTCTTTCAACACCTCAAAGATTTCAAAGCTTTGGTTGAGACACAGTCAGGAAATAATATCAAAGTCCTCCGAACTGATAATGGGGGAGAGTATGTAAATCATGAGATCCATAATCTTTTCCATGAGGCAAGGATTCAGTTGCAACATATAGTTCCTTACACTCTGCAGTAAAATGGTGTTGTTGAGCGGAAAAATAGATCTCTAAAGGAGATGGCATCTTGCATGTTGCATGCAAAGTCACTACCATAGAGACTATGGGCCGAAGCACTTAACTGTGAAACATACATCCAAAAAATATCTCCTCATAGATCTGTCAAGGATAACACCCCCTACGAGGCTTAGAACGACCTCAAACCAGAAGTGACCCACTTTCTCATTTTTGGTTCTCTTGTATGGGCCCAAATTCCCTCTGAAAAGAGGAAGGCACTTGATCCACAGAGCACTAAGGGAATTTTTGTTGGATACCTCGACAATGTGAAGGGATATTGGCTTATTTATATTTCCTCGGACCGACTCATCATTGAGCGTAGTGTTCGATTCGAGGAAAGTGTCTTACATGCACCTTAGCAACTGCATGCAGACACCTTCACTCTTCCACCTGTTCAAGATGATGAGCATGCACATGCTGACTCTTCTTCAGATGAGAGTTCTAGTTCAGAGGACTTAGAGGATTCTAATTCAGATTCAGAGTCAATACAGTAAGATGCAGAGTCAGAGCATCTAGATGAAGTTGCAGAGCCAGAGAAGAGGCCCAAGTAGGCACAGACTACTCTTTAGGATGTAGGGGATCTCGTTGGTGATCTAGCTGATACCAGGAGGACTCGATCTGATTTTGAGGAGCCTCATGTTGCACTCATTGCCACTAAACCATTGCCTTCCAGGCATCTTTTCTTGGTTTAGTCTTCAAATCCACAGTCTTATGGCGAGGCTGCTGGAAATCCCTTTTGGGAATCTGCCATGCAGAAGGAGTACAACTCCCTCCTCTAGAACCAGACTTGGGATCTGGTTCCCCTTCCTTCTGGGAGGAAAATTGTCATATGCATATGGGTCTATAGGACCAAGAACGCAACGGATGGACAAATCAACAGATAAAAAGCCATGCTTGTCACCAAAGCCTTTCAGTAGGTTCATGGTATTGACTATGATGAGACCTTCGCTCCAGTAGCAAAGATGAATTCCATTCGATTGGCCCTTTCCATTACGACAACCAAGGGATGGGAAGTCCATTAGATGGATGTGAAGAATGCATTTCTTCATGGTGATCTCTCTGAGGAGATCTACATGGAGCAGCCCCAGGGATTTATGCAAGACTCATCTTTGGTCTATTGACTAAAGAAGTCACTTTATGGCCTCAAACAGGCTCTGAGGGCATGCTATGCCAAGATGGACTCCTACCTATTGTCACTGAACTTTGTACGTTGTAAATTAGACCCGAATGTATACATGCTCAGGACGGCTAATTCACTTCTAGTTTTAGTTCTGTATGTCGATGATTTGTTGATCACCGGTTCCTCGACTTCAGCGATTGCTGCAGTCAATAGGATTCTTCATGACATGTTTTTGATGACGGACATGGGTCCGCTACACTTCTTCCTTGGACTTGAGATCAGTCAGGATGCATCAAGCATCAAACTGTCTCAAGCCAAGTATGCACGAGATCTCCTTGAGAGATTTCACATGATAGACTGCAAGTCTGCTCCGATTCCTTTCCTATCAAGAGTCAAACTTGAGGATGGCGGGGATACTCCACTGGTTGACAACACACTGTACAGACAGCTAGTGGGGAGCTTGTTGTATCTTACACACTCCAGACTAGACCTCTCATATGCAGTTGGCACAGTTTCAAGGTTCATGCAGGAGCCGCATGAGCTACATTGGAAAGTTGCAAAGCATATCCTTCGATACGTACAGGGCACCATCACCTTTGGGATTCATTATGCAACAAACTCTACATTATATCTTATTGGGTTTACTGATTCTAACTGGGTTGGCGATAGAATTGATCGCAAGTCCACATTTGGTTACTCACTCAGTCTTGGTTTTGGGCCTATCTGTTGGTCGAGAAAGAAGCAAGCTGCCATTGCTCTATCATTAGCCGAGGCAGAGTATAGAGGGGTAGTTAACATAACCATTCAGGCTATGTGGCTACAATATTTTCTCACTAAGTTGGGCATTCAGTTTCATTGGCCCATCGTCATATGGTGTGACAACCAGAGCACTCTGAAGTTCTACAGAGATCCAGTTCATGGGCAGCAGATGAAGCACATCGAGATACACATGCACTACATCTAGGACTTAGTACACGAGGGGATCATTGACTTACAGTTATGTCCTTCAGAAAAATAGACGATAGAGATTTTCACCAAGACCTTCACTAAGCAGAAATTCCATTCTCTGCAAGGTCGTCTTGGAGTGAAGGACATAGTTTCCTAGAAACTCTAGTTCTTCTTTTTACATACATTGTATTTTGAGGGGGGGGGTTTCTCATGAGGTTTTCCCTCTTTCCTCACTTTATTTTCAGTGTATATTTTGTACTTGGGTACCTAACATGGCCTCGTTGCCGAGACCCAATCTTTATTTTCACCATAGTGATGTTCAAGGGGGGTGTTGGAGTTACTTCACACACACGTAGGATTTCTTTTTCCTAAGGTTTTTATTTGTTTATTAGTCATAATTAGTCATTATCCAGTATCCTATATTTTAGGGGAGAATATTCCACCTGGAGAATATTCTCTTTCAGTTGACACTTCAGTTTGACTAGTTGAGTTGAGTTTAGATGTCGCATTGGGATCATCACCATGCTAATTTGACCTTTCCTTGGTATCATCACCAGAGTGGCACATTAGCCTTGATTCCCCAAGTTAACTCCTCACTACTCTCTATTCAGTCAGTTAACTGAAGACTAGTTGACTAGTTAACTCAACTAGGTGGGAGTTCACTCCCATAACTACCTGAGAGACTAGAATAGGTGGCAGTTCACTCCCGTAACTGTTGGTGTGTGTCCATATCACTCTAGACCACCACTATAGAGACTTGGTTAAACTCAAGTCGAACTCATTGAGTTATACAAAGTATATCATGTGTAAATTATTCATTATTCACAATGGTTAATGAGAATTCTTCCATTCTTTCTCTCCTTCTTCTTTTTCCAATTCTCTCTGCAAATGTGTGTATTATTGTTTAGATAGATCTATTCTGTGCAGGTTCAACACATTTACAAAACATACCTAGATCCATACTCTAGAAACAAAAATTTCCACTTATCTTACTTCTACAGAGCACAAATCTTTCAGATCTAAAACTTTTCACTATTCTTACCTTTATCAGAGCTTGTAGATCTTACCTCTTTTAATCAGAAATTCTCATGTTTAACTTTCTTAGAGCATAGAGTTTTATAAATCAAGTAGAATACTGCGCACTAGAGCGACAGATCTATGCACAGAGCTTTCGTAACTTCATGATTAATCTTTGCACAAAGCTCCTTCTCTCTCAGTTCCCAACAATCACAGTTTAGCATCCTGGCAATGGAACCATTTGTTGGCACAGGAGCAGACCCAGGGTTCAACGCTACAACAACACACCAAAAAATCCCTAACTACCGACCCTTTCGGAAACACATGCGAAGGAGATGAAGTCTCACCCAAGG
This sequence comes from Picea engelmannii, assembly GCA_009831015.1. Classification (NCBI taxonomy): domain Eukaryota; kingdom Viridiplantae; phylum Streptophyta; class Pinopsida; order Pinales; family Pinaceae; genus Picea; species Picea engelmannii. Next base: position 484,217 of record ML782360.1, on the reverse strand, counting down.
TAGAGGTAGGGGTGGTTGCGAGACTTAGGTGTCTGCAACCTTAGTTGGGACACAAATCTGTGATTGTACTACTTAATAAAGCACTTAGCATCATCAGTTCCTCAATATGCAATCAATATCCACTTTGATGATAAAATAGGGCTTCACAACATCCACACTAATCTAATGTATTTAAGCACTTAGCAAAGGTAAATAGATCAGATCTAGCAGATCAAGCACTAAGCATACTCATAGAAGTCAGACCTAACATTCTTACACATCATTAGCACAAAGCATGAACAGATTTATCTATCTCTATCAAAGCACTTAGCAAGAGAGTCATAAACAAATTAAGACAAGCACATAGCATGAAAACACAGTATTTACGTGGTTCACCCTGACCTTGGGGCTACGTCCACCATCTCTTCTTCTTTATTGTCTTTAGTCAATCAGTTACAAGCACAGAGCCTCGAAACCCTTACTCCGCACAGGACAAAAGATCTGTGCAGTTCACTAGATCCTTCTTCCTTGCATTACGACACTAAGCCTTCCACAATCTGCTATAAGGACCTGCACTTAGCTCTACAAGTCTCTTACAGTTATGCATAAAGCACTTACAAAACTCTACTTGCACTTAGCATACATTCACATCACATAGATGCATTCTCTCTTTTCTTCTATCTAGCCTAGGTGTCTATATTACAAAATAGGCCTAAACATGGGTAAACCCATGGGCTGACATTCCAATCCCATTACATAATCCCAAAAACCCAAAAAGGACCCAAAAAGGGGCTGAGATCCCGTGATCTCTGCTTCGTCTTGCGCTCCTCCTTCAATAGGCTGTCGAAGTCCAAAAACAGGTCAAACTTGACTAGATATCAACAAAACCTGGTCAAGGGCCAACAGATGGTGGGTTTCTCATAACTTCATTGACATGGATATGGTAGAGAGGAGGAATATCCATACAGTTGATTTTGAGGGCTTCTTGGTTGAAGTGGCAGGAGGGCGCACTATTGCTTGTGATAGGTACATTCCATAGATGAGCTTGACATTGGGCAAATACAATTTCATACATGAATTTTATGTAGTGGACATTCCAAACACAAATATCATTTTAGGTGTGTAGTGGCTTAGCACCTTGGGGCCAATAAACACTAATTACAAAACCATGGAAATGTCCTTCAACACCGAAGAAGGGAAAAGAGTCACTCTTAAAGGGATGACAAGGGATTCTCCTAGAATGGTGATAGTCAAGGAAATTCATGCCATATTTAGGCAAGAAGAGATAGTCTTTACAGTTGAATTCTTCATCATGGGAATAAATGATGGGACAAAGAAACAAAACCCTCCAAACATACAAAGGATCCATCACAAGCACAAAAGGGTCTTTGAGCCTATTCCTCTAGGGAAACCATCAGACAAGGGGTTTGAACATATTATAGAATTGGAAGAAGGGGCCAAACTGGTCATCACTGCCCCTTACAAACATCCCAAGAAGCATAAGGACGAGATAGAAAGTGCCATCAAAGAGTTATTATCCATGGGGCATATCAGAACAAGTTCAATCCCAGTCACATCATCAGTTGTATTGGTCAAAAAGAAGGATGGAACTATGCGCATGTGCATAGATTAAAGAGCATTTACTAAGAGAACCATCATGAACAGATACCCCATTCCCAGGATAGATGAACTATTGGATGAACTGCATGGGAGAATATACTTCACCAAAATTGGTTTGCGCTCTGGATACCATCAAATCAGGATGAGGGAGCAAGAAATGCATGAGATAGCCTTCAGATGCTATTTTGGACACTATGAGTTCCTTGTTATGTCTTTCGGTCTCACCAATGCACAAGATACCTTTCAATCCTACATGAATCATGTTTTTAACAAGCAACTAAGGAAATATCTTCTTGTATTTTTTGATTATTTGTTGATTTACAAACAAATTTGGGGAGATCATATCAGACATGTGGACCACATTTTGAGCATTATGGAGGAGAAGTCTCTATATGCCAAAGAATCAAAATGTGAGATTGGAATGAAAGAGATCCTCTGCTTAGGACACATTAATGGATCAAAAGGGGTATAGGTCCATTAAGAGAATATTCAATCTATCATTAATTGGCCCACATGCAGGACACTTACATAACTTAAACGTTTTCTCAGCATCTGCAGTTACTACAAAAAAATTGTCAAAGGGTTCTCCCAACTTTGCACACCCCTAACTGATTTGACTAGAAATGGATCCTTTGACTGGAATGATAAAGCCCAGTCAACATTTGAGAAAGTGAAGAAGGTGATGAGTACTTTTCCTTTGTTATCTTTACCTTATTTCTCTCAACCTTTCATTCTAGAGTGTGATGCATCTGGGGAAGGTGTTGGAGTAGTGCTCATGTAGAATAGGCATCATGCAGAATATGCATCCTATTTCCTATTTCATATAGGGAGGCAAGATCATCCATTCCATCTTATACATGGTTCATTGTTAGGGTCATAGCACACTTTTACAACCATTTCTTGAGGGTTTCCTCTGCTATTCGATTTTTTGTGGCTTGGGCCGAGTTTCTGAAGGGAAGGGCACATTTTCACTAAGGAGGTTGTGAGATCTAAAGGAAGACTTCAGGGTTTGGTATCTATCTTGTTACATATCTTCTACACATCCCCTGATCTATAGTTTGACAGTGATTTTATGCTATTTGGTGGCCATCTCTAAGGGGGCCGAATTATTGAGCTTCTTTAGCTAGCCAGGGTCATACCGGTTCTAGATCCAACCATTCAAAGGTGCATCAGCATAGATATGAAGGTTTTAGCTATCAAAGACAAGAAATTGATCTTATACTATACTATAGTCATCAATAGGAGGCTTGGAGGATATATATATATATATATCTTCTATATTTCATCAAATCTACAGATCCATGTATGAGGAGCACTTATATTACTAAATAAAGGTCAGATCTAAAGCTTGTTAAGTTATTTTTGTTTTTCCTTCATTGTCTTATATCCAATTCTTATTGTGATGTCCATCATGCTATAAAAATCAACAAAATCCTTCAACACTTCTTTCTGTAATAAAACACCTGCAAAATAAACACTAAAAAACAACTGCAAACCCTTGTTTTTGGCCGAAATTGGTTGGGAACTTTAAAAAATTACACTTATATTTAAGGCTAAAGAGGCATATCATTAGTAGATTATGGACTTCTACAAGATACTTTGAATTAGTATATCTACTCTGAATTAGCATGATTATGGACTCTACTTATGAACTCTTTCTTCCTGTCCTGTAGAAAGGTCGAGCCCCAACTCCAATGTTGATTATAGATCTACTTCTACAAGATACTATGAATTAGCATGATTATGGACTTCTACAGAAATGGACTTCTGAACTAGCATGATTATGACTGAGTACAATAGGAGCCGTTTGGAGCTGTATTCCTATCAAACATACAACAGGGGTATTTATCCGCCTTCAAAAGTCTATGTATATTCTCATCTCTATAAAATGTGGGTATATTTCTTATTATTTGTGGATCAATATTTCTTATTATTTGTGGATCAATGTGAGAGTAAGAGCAGTCATATATGATTTGTGTGCACAGTGAGGGTTTTTCATCAGTGCAGAGCATATAAACAAAAGCCTACATCGATGTTCCTCTATGGAATCGACTCACACAATATCGAGGTCATAATTTGTGGAATATTGTTGTTCTTCCTTAACTGGAGTCATACCCTAACCTTGCGGATGTGGGCCTGTTGTGGTTCTTTTATCCAAGTCTATGATTATGCAATTGATTTTGGAGGTCAAAACCTTGCATAATGGGTTTTTTCATTAGAAAGAGTGATCTAATGATGCCAACAAGGTGATTGATTTGGTTTTAGAAGTCTAAGTTCTGATTATCTATTGGAATCAGAGGTCAAATCTGTCGGCAAGTTTTCTATTTGGAATTGGAGGCTTCTAAGCTTGTTAAAATCAACATGGTCAAGTTTGAATGAGGCCATTGAGTCCAGAATAAAGAATCGACTCATTATTGGCACATGGGAGGGTACTAACAAGCCCTGGCATGAAAACCCAATCGATCATTAATCTTGGACGCAGACCTTGTAAGCATCGAACATTAAATTCCTTGGACGCGGGATATAAGAAGTGAATCAAAGGCCTGTAAGTATTTCTTTGATCTCTCCCTTTGATCAATATATTCAACTCTCTTGTTTAATTGAGTGTCAATGGCCTCTCTAGCTAGTGTCAATGCAACTCGATTGTCACGTCTTGGGATAATGACCATAAATAACTTGTCCAATTTGTCAATCTGATCTACCACGTTCTGGTCAAATTTGACAACCTTATGCTGTCTGACATTCTAACGACCTATAACCTACAACATTGATAAGAATATTATATTAGAAAAAAAGACATGCATCAATAAGAAAATATCCATTGACAGGAGCATGTCACAATTTCTTTGGCCATTATGAAATCGTGCTCTTATATATAGACACGATCAAGATATTATAAATTCAATCAAAAAAATTGCAAAAATTAGCCACAACATGTTGATAGGAGGGATGAATCTTAAGGTGGGAACCAGCCATTTGCAGGATGGCAATTCCTTAGGATACATGTGAAAATGATAGCTAGACAGAGAAGGTCTACGGGGAAAAAAAAGTAGACTTCAACATAATTTGAATTTGATGAACTATTTTAACCCTTCCCTACAAAAGGAAATCCCAAAGTTAAAACATTTCCTGCATTAAAGAGTACATAATTAGAGGGGCAGGAATCAAGGACAAAATATCTTAGGTAGGGTCAGGTGATGTACCTCTTTTGAATGTCTATGGAAGTGTTGGAATCAAAGCCCTTGGAAAATAAAGCCAACATAGAGAGCATCAAGATCATTCCAAAAGGTTATAACAGAGATATGATAGGGTTTTGACATCCCATATCCTGTTGAATGTGGGATAAAAAGTCATTGCTAAGGCGCTATGTAGCATACCCAGACCCACATCCCTTGGCTGTCAAGGCACCCCATTAAAGTTTACTTCATCATTCCAAATCCAAATTCCCAGTTGTGAGTCCAATTTGGCTTCCCCCAGCCACATAACATATTTTCACATGCAAGAAAATTGTAGAATTAACATTGTATGAAATTTGCAGCAGAATTACCAATGTTTTACCAGAAGCTTAAGGGAAACACATCTAGAATTGATACCCAAAATTATGAATGGGATTCCATCACATAGAATATCTATAACATATCTTCACATAAATTCATACCCTTTTTTTATAAAATTCATATGCAAAACACAAAATCAATAATTACGTATCAGAGATGCAAACAAAGATATTTCATACACACATGAAGACAACACTTATATTTATTCATATCAATGTCCACCAAACCGGTTACTGAGGAGAGATTCACCACCCAACCATATTAATCAACTGTGGATTCCACCCCCAAGCTAAGGCATGATACCACATAAACTCCCATGGAATATAATCTCACCCAATGCCGACAGTGCCCAAGAATGTAGACAAACCAAACATTTACCCCATTTTAGTACTAGTTGCAACCGAGTCTGAGGAAATTATGGTGGAAAAGGAATACCATTGTCTTGACATGAAACATAGCCTCTATAGAAATGTACATGAGATACATGAGCTTAGGTTGTGACAACATTGCTGTGAGTTTATTGTTTTGTTGTCATTTAATGAATGATATATAGAATACTTAGAAAGCATTAGAGCCATCATATAACCCATAATATAGAAGAATATATGCACAAGGAAATTCCCAAATTCGATCTCCAAATTGATGAATAAGTGACTTCCCTATCTGTTGTCTATTAGTAGACCTCCTAGAATTAAATATCAAGCAGAATTGTTTTTTCAGGCTCCTACATTGGTTTCAGCTATGTTATCAAATGCATCTGATGTTCATTTTGGGGTTCAATTCACTTGCAATGTATGCACTTTTACTGCTTTATGATTCACAAACATTGACAAATTAGGCTATTGTAATGCTCATCTCCACTAGTACGAGTATAACATCCCAAATTAGAATAAATTCCAGTGCTTATCCTCATGTAAATAAACCTCAAAGAAGCATTTAAATTCCCTGCAGCTTACAGTTTCATCTATTTCACCTACTCCTTTAGTTGTTTCTAAGATTGATCTCTAGGTGTTTTTCCCTCATTTGATTCAAGAAACTTTCCTCAATCATAGAAAGCATAGATTGTGAATGCCACTGCCTCTTCTCTTTAAGATATTGCAACAACTAATCTACCTATAAAACAATACATTTAGAATGATTTAGTAAGGCCCTCATGGATTCAACAAACAAGTCCTACAATTTTTAACTATGATATTATGTTATCTTCATGTATATGGCCTCTAAGAATTTACTTGTTCATCCTCAAATGCTAGATGGAGGCCAGTTGACATGGTGGTCATGCAATACAACATATGACTCAAATCTTAATATGAACAAGATAAACCCGATCGTTGTTTGTATCCTTCTTGTGACTCAGATTGTATCATGGTACCATTTCAGTTTGGAATATCCAGATGCCCAAGAAAATGTCTGAACTAGACTTAATCGTGCACTAGTGTCCTGAATAACGACAACTTATTTGCATCCAAGATTAACATGCCTTAGATCATGTTTTAAGACTGACACTTCATATTTTAGCAGTCCAATTCATTAGTGTTTAATATCATATTCAGAATTAAATGATTTGGAAATGAGCAACAATGTATCCTCAACTTTCCTTAATGAACAGACCTTTACATGCTATGCCATCAACTCAAAACTATATTAGGTACATAAGCATAAATTTGAAAGCTTAATAGTGTGGTTGATTGGAATTTTTTTTAAGGTAATCCTCTTGAACATTAGGATGAAGATGGGATGGAGATGATAGGAGAAGGCTCTAGGAAGTAAGATGCTGAGAAAATAAGGGTTAAAAATGTGTTTTTTATGGAAATTAAGAGTAGGAACTGATGTATCCAAAATATACAACTTTATACCAACACAAATTTTTACCACAACTTCTTGTTAAAATGAATATTTGACGAATGATTTAGTAGATGAGGACTCGGCTTGGCTGGTATGATTCACAGAGGTGACAACATTTAATATATTATGTATGTGGGAAATGTGTATCAAATGCTCTCAAATTTCCTAAGTCTGTGAAGTTCAACCAACAAGCACACCTACTATCACACCTTGAAAAATTATGCCATGACCAACATTAGGGTGGTTTTGGGTTAGGGATGATTAAACTAGGCTAGAAATGTGGCAAAATTTGGTAGGATAGGTTTATTTGACGAGGGTATAATATACTTATAACAATATTGCTATACAATATGCTTAGTCTACAAACTTGGGACCAGGATGTAGTTATAGGGTAGCAAATACTTAGGGATGTAAACATTGAGGTGAAAATGGATTAAGGAGAAATGATGTGAGACTTGGACTATCTAATGTTGGAGGACCTGAGTTTTTTTAGGATATATTTATTTGCAAGAGGGTTGTCTGTAACCAATAACCAACATAGATTAATGATATGTAGACATATTTTGGGGTATTCATCTTGATCGTTGGAAGGGATATGGGTTTAGGAGATTAGGGGGAGTTATCTAAGCTAAGGAAGAGTATGATGAAAACTAGAATATAAACAAGGTTTGTGATGGGTGATTCAGCTCATAACCAACAAGAAAACCTGAGAAACGTTGGATATGTAAACACTCAAAAACAATCCCAAACTAGTGAAAGCCTATTTGAATGAATGGTTCTCACTGTAATTCAACACTAGTGTGCAACTTCCAGTGACATTTTAGGATGCCCTATATTTTATACTTCTAATATTTTGTCCTTTCAATGCTTAATACCCAATATAACAGATGGCTTAGGAACTTTGCTAATTTCAATGACCATTAGTTTTGGTTATCGATGGGTGTAACGTAGTTTCTATGCTTTTTTTGCACTTAGATGATTATAGTTTGAGATCAATTTATGACATTCTCTAGTACCAGTTGTCCAAACTTTCGTAGATTTATACTCAATTACTACTTTGTTGAGTGAGTGTTATGGAAATACCCTTGTGAACAAATGAATTTTAAATCTTTCAATTATTAGGAGATCCTCAACACTTGATGCATGTTGGCTTGTGTCTATCATTAAATTGAAACTAACATTAACATTTGCTTTCTTCAGGTAATTGGATATTTTAAGGTAGCTAAGAGGCAAAGTATTAAGGAGCCAGTTGTAGAAATTAGCTTGATTTTATTTTCAAATGGGAAAAAAAAGGAATTGGACAAATTCAAAGACAAGGTATAATTTCTTCGGTATGATATAATATAGAATATGTTTTTATTGTAATTTGCAGTGATTTGTCTTTAAGTGATGTGAAAATTAGTTGTATGTAGAATTTCAAAGGAATATCAAGATGGGGTTGAAGAGTTCATAGATTTTTGTACGAGGCATTCAGAGGATAAGAAGACCACGAGATTCCCTTGTAAAAAATGTTGCAATGTTGCAGTACTAACGTTTGAGGAAGTAAGAAAACACTTGATGGTTCATGGTATAATGAGTTCATATAAAATTTGGTTTTTCCATGGAGAGAGGGTTGCTAGTCAAGTACGATCATAGGATAATATTGAATTAAATTATGATTTCCATGTTGATAATATTAATTATATATTTCCCTTTACATTAGATAAAATCTGATTTGTTTTTTATATCTATCCCGGGAACCTATATTTGACATAGGAAAGAAAAACTATGCAAACAAGATGCATGATTTACCTCGAGAAATTTCACATTTATTGGTATGCATTTATGTAATGCAAGTGTTTACAATATTATGTATGCATTGTTGTATGAGGGTCAATTGTATTTAAAAAGATGGATTTTCCCTAAGAATGTTTTATATGAACAATATTGATGTTTTTGATTTTCTTTTCTTTACATTATATTTTATGATATCCAATTGACAGGGTGATCAACACATAGTCAAACATGAAGATCATAATCATGTTGATGAGTCTGGGAAATTGTTTACGAATGATATTGAAGTTAATGAGAATGACAATAATAATGATGCAACCATGGTTGATAATCATATGGTTCAAATGGTGGTTGATGTTTATGAGTGCTTTAATGAAAATCTAGACATGAATTGTAAAAATGGCCAAGTAGCATCAGTGGATGAAACGAATGATGTCAATCAATATCAAAAGTTAATTGAAGATGCTAGGAAACCATTGTACCTAGGTTGCACTAGTTTCACTAAGTTATTGGCCACTGTCAAATTTTACAACCTTAAAGTGAAAAATGGATGGTCTGACACAAGTTTGACCCAAGTGTTGAAATTACTGAGAGAAATTCTTCCAAAAGAAAATACAATTCCAGATTATGCATATGCAACAAAAAAGTTGATTAAATCACTGGGTTTGGAATATGAAATGATACATTCATGCCAAAATGATTGCATTTTATACCGAGGAAAATATGAAAGTAAAGATAAATGCCCAACATGTGGTAAATCTAGATGGAAGGTTGATGCTCATTCTTGAAAGGTGCATAAAGGTGTTCCGACCAAAGTGCTAAGGTATTTTCCTATAGTACCAAGGTTGAAGAGAATGTATAGGTATGATTTGAACTCTTTTAATTCCATTATTGTATGCACATTTAAGTACTACCTACTCACAAATCATCTTCTTTACTCTTAAGTATTGCAATGTATATATTATAATTTTTTTTTTTGTTACAACTCTACACACATCTTGTAGAAAATGAGGTGGCATCATGAGAATGTAAGTGATGATGGAATAACGCACCACCCAGTTGATATCCCTGCATGGAAAACTATAGATTCCAACTCGCCTAATTTTTCCAATGATCCTTGCAATGTACGACTTGCAATGGTAGTGGATGGATTTAATCCTTTTAGAAACTTGAGAAGTGCATATAGTGTTTGGCCAGTAATACTAGTCACATATAACCTTCCACCATGGTTATGCATGAAAAGGAACTTTTGTATGTTGTCAGTGTTAATATCTGGTCCCAAGCAACCAGAAAATGACATAGATGTTTTTTTGGAGCCTTTGGTCAATGAACTAAAGGTAACATGGGATGAATGGGTAAGGACATATGATGCTCATTCAAGGTCATTTTTTAAAATGAAGGCTATATTGGTGTGGGTAATTGTTGGCCCTTGAACAAGTTTTGGGAGTTTCTTGGTCATGTTGACCTATTTTGGGACTTCGATAGCCTGTCGAAGGAGGAGCGCAAGTCGAAGCAGCGATCAAGGGATCTCGTCCCCTTTTTGGGTTTTTGGGAATATGTAATGGGAAGGGGATGTCGGCCCATGGGTTTACCCATGTTTAGGCCTATTTTGTATGTATATATAGATGTCCAGGCCATATAGAGAAGTAGTGGATGATATATCTATGTAATGTAGGCTAAGTGCCAAGAGTTGGATCTGTGTGATCAAGGCTTTGTGCATTCTATGTAAGACTAGTAGAGATGAGTGCAAGTCCTTGTGCGATACGATAGGAGGCTTAGTGTTGTAATGCACAGAAGAGGGATCTAGTGAGCTGCGCAGATCTTTTGTCCTGTGCAGAGTAAGGGTTTTGAGGCTCTGTGCTTGTAATCGATTGACCGAAGACTATAAAGAAGAAGAGTTGGTGGACGTAGCCCTAGGGTGGGGGTGAACCACATAAGCACTGTGTGATGTGCTTTGTGCTTTGTCTTGATGTGTTTACATGTTACATTCTAAGTGCTCTGATATGTTTAGATAGATCTTCTTATGCTTTGTGCTTATGAAATGTGAGAATGTTAGATCTGATCTAGATATTCATGCTTAGTGCTTGATATGCTCATTCTGATCCATTTGTATATGCTAAGTGCTTGAATACTGTAGATTAGTGTGAATGTTGTGAAGTTCTGTCTTATAAGCGAAGTGGTTATTAACTGTATAGTGAGGAAATAATGTTGCTAAGTGCTCTATTAAGTAGTATAATCACAGATCTGTGTCCCAGCTAAGGTTGCAGACACCTAAGTCTTGCAACCACCCTTGCCTCTACCTCGGGTGAGACTTCATATGCTTCGTAGGTGTTGCTGAAAGGGTCAGTAGTTAGGGCTTTGTTGGTGCAATGTTGTAGCGTTGAACCCTGGGTCTTCCCCTGTGCCAAAAAATGGTTCCATTGCCGGGACCTGAAACTATGATTGTTGGGAACTGAGAAAGAAGAATCATGGTGTGAAGAGTTGACCTGGAAGCTTTTTGCCCTAGTGCGCAGTATTCTACTTGATCTGTAAAGCTCTGTGCTAAAGAAAGAAGGTCAGATCTGAAAGAAAGAAGACCGATCTAAGGAAATAAGATCAAATCTGAAAGAAAGAAGCCTGATATAAAGAAAAAAAGATCAGATCTAAAAGAAAGAAGCCCGATCTGAAGAAAAGAGGTTGGAACTGAAGGAAAGAAGCAAGATCTGAACGCTTTATGCTCTAAGAAAGGTAAAAGTGGAAATTTCTGACTAAAAGAGGTAAGATTTGCAAGCTTTGTGCTCTGGTAAAGGTAAGAATAGTTAAAAATATTAGATCTAAAAGCTTTGTGCTCTATAGAAGTAAGATAAGTGGAATTTTTTTTTGTTTCTAGAATATGGATCTAGGTCTGTTTAACAGATTCTGTCCTAGTTTGAAAGCTAGGTCATTGATAGATGAAAGAAGATTTGATATGAATAGATCTAATAAGAATAGTGAAATATATGTTATACCCATGCAAAGAAAGAATTTTTGGACTAACGAATGGATGCAAAATCCTAGAAAGAAATTGTTGCAGGTTAGCTCATATGATCCTAGCGCGCAATATAGAAGAAGATGGGGATCATTTAAAAGGAAGAGAGGATTAACCCTCTGTTACAATTGCAGAAGGCTGGGACATCTTGCTAAGGAATTCCCTGGTGGAAGACCTAGTTGTGTTTGTTGTAAATCTTTAGACCATGAAGTGTTGGATTTCCCTAGAAAAATTGCTCAGCTTGAAAGAATGAATCTGAATCAAGAAAACCCTAAGGCAGATCCAAAACCTACGGACGGACCTCAGAAAAAATCAGGGAAAGCATTGCTATAGATGAAACAAAACTTGAATGACCACCCGCATGTCAGCTTATCATAGATCTTCAAAGAGAAGGAATGCATCAAAGAATAGGAGACTTCGACATTGAACATGTTCTAGATGAGGAAACACATGTTAATATTATGACAAAGATAACCTGGGAAGCTATAGGAAGGCATGCTATGATCCCTTCGCTAAGAGGAATAGGGTTATTCAGAGGAAAGCTAGTAAACCTATGTGGAAGGATCGCTCGGATATCTATGACTGTCAATGGAACTTCAATAGAAGAAGACTTTGAGATTATTAAATTTATTGAAGACAATGCCCCGTTTACCATGCTAATAGGAAAATATAGGATTGATAGAGATCAAGCCAGACGAAAGGAAGAAGAAGAAGTTTTGGAACAAAAGAAGAAAGAGTTAAAAGATTTTATGACCAGAAGGATCACGCACTTGATTAACGAACAAAAGAGCAGATCACATATATCTAATGCTAGAAACCTAGATGTCAAAGCTAAGAGAACGCTAGAGGATCCGCAAAAGATTGAATTACCTATCCCAGAAAAAGAAGAAGTATTATCCAGGAACCCTAGGAAAGAATTTCAACAATGCAAAGTAACTAAGACCAAAGAAGATAATAATCAGATTGAGAAAAGCACTACCGAGTTGAAGCTCACTGGAAAGAAGGCTAGAAAGTTAAGAAAGAAGAGGACTAAGACTGAAAAGTTACAGGAGGTTCTAGAGGAGACCTCGCAGAAAGAAAAATTGCAGAATTGGATCTTCGCTGAGATATTAGAACAACGACACATGACACTTTTCCATGACGAAGAAATATAGTCATTGGGGCCGGTATATCCGTTCGAATTCTGCTTCGAACGGGAAAAAAAGCAATAAAGGTTTGTCACTGGACTGTTGGACCGTGCCATAATGGATCGAACATGACTTAATGGAGGCTCATACCCATTGCAAGCCAACCGTTGTCGAATTACCTATTTAGCTCATCGCGTCATGCACCGAGAACACTTTTTCCAATCGAGAATTCGAGCCCACAGCCGAAGCGGAGTTCATATAGTGATCATTTTGCTCTCGTTCTCTATCTCATTACCATGTCTAAGTTGTTCCCTGATCCCATGAGTTGTTTACCCCGAGTGCGTATGTCGGAAGCATTGAGCACTGCAAAGAAATCCGCTCAGGAAGTTTTGATCGACTTAATGACTGAGAATCCATGTCGATGTCTGAAGGTATCTAGACTTCATCTATGAGGATAGTGCAAGCGTCCCCATCCACTACTCACAGAGATGGACCGTCCTGTGAGAGGTGAACTAAACACAAGGATGACTTAGCGAACACTAAGCTGATTCCGAGCATTCTACCTTCTTATCTACCACCTCTGAGCGATGCAATAAACTGAGACAGTGCGCCTAGAAATTTTGAATATGAATTGGTCACTATGTACCTTCCGAAGGGGATACACGCAGTGCGCGTAGACCAAGATAAGATCGCAACGTTGAAGTTTAGCGATTTCAACCTTGGCGACAGGAAAGTGTACAACATGCTAGCCCCATATAAGTATCTGAATAGAACCAAGGGAAATAATTCAAAGGTCGTTCCCCAATAGTGGACCATGAACCTTGCGCAGTCCACATTGCTTAATGTAATGAAGATTCCTCACTTCGGGAGGCATCAAGAAGTGAACGCGTGCATCGAGTTGTTGTTGTCCTGCTATGATGGAGGATACTTATGGTTGAACCACTGCATCACAGTGGATCCGACTTTGATCAATCGGATCACAGGGCTTAGCATGCAAGGACCCGACCCACAGAATTTCTACCCCAGAAAGACCGCAGATCGCGCTCTTTCCCAGAGGATAGAGGATACTTATGGCGATGTAGAGAAGGGAACGTGAGGCTACAAGGTAGCCTCTATCTAGAGCGGCGCAGTGTGCCCTTCCTATCAGCTAATCACATGCAAGCTAGTTCACAAGAACCGACCGAACCAAGTAATTGGATTTGTAGTCGACCTTGCAAAGAAGTGCTCAGAGGGGCTATAAATGAATTGGGTGAAGTACCTCGTGAACCAACTGGAACTAGATTGAAGGGAAGAACAAGATAAAGGATATGAGTTCCACTTCAGTTGGCTTCTCATCTTAATCACGTTCATTGCATGGGAGATGTAGAAAGGTGTGACCTTCCCGGACACCGAGCCATTTGAACCTTTGGCCACAAAGTTCAGTACGCTGTGGTACTCCAGCGACATGAAAAAGAAATGGCATTCAAATGTCGTCTTCCACACGTATTATAACCAATTGAAGGTAGCCATAGAGTCCACACCTTGCATAACCCCAAACACACTCCATAGGTTTAGGCCCTTAATGAAATTCAGTGCGGACCACCATTTCATCTATATCACAGCGCACACTGATGAGCATAAACAACAGTTGCAGTCGTACTATAAGTTGATGGAGGATGACTTGTAAGAGATTACCAAGGAATGGTCGGTGGACCTCCTTATTCTAGCAGACCCTATGGAGATGTCTGATGTTGACAGCCCTGAAACTGTGCCAGATACAGTCAGACCTAGCAAGATAAAGAAGACAGAAGAGGTCCATGATTTAGACAGCGCATCCGTAAAGACCGCTTCCATCTCAGCAGAGCAAGGAGGATATGGCAGAGAGATAGATGGCGTATTAGTTGAACAAAATAAAGGCGAGGTTACACCACCTAGAGATGAGGAGGACCCCTCAAAGAAAAGAAAGGTTTCCCCTTTGAAACCTTTCTCAAGGAAGAAAATGAAAGAAACCAAGACTAAGTTTGAGACCACCCTCACCTCAGACGACTTCAAATTCATCGTTGCAGCACTGAATGATGCTTCGTTGGAAATAGCAGAGAGGCAAGAAGCTAAGCAGGAAGAGGTGTTCATTCAGATTAAGGATGAACTTCAAGGAGTGAAACAAGCACTACAATCCAGCCGCGCAATATCCACTGCGCCCCTGACAGTTGGAACACCAGAACTAGGTGATGAGCCCGCTCAATTACACCAGATTACTAATACAGTTGAAGCTCACCTTCGACGAGCTTAGGGAGAAACAACACAAGCCACCCATGCTTTAGTGCAAGTACAGAAAGACCTTGAGGAGAAAAGAAGTGCTGCAAAAAAGGAAAATCTTGCTCTACAAGCGAAATGGGATGAAGAAAAATCAGAGCTACAACAAAGCAAGGAACAGTTGCTCGTCGAGCAACTTGAAGTTAAGGAAAGGGTCAACAAAGAACTTCACTCTGTGACAATCGTCAAAGTACAGACCGAGGAATAAGTTCCACATCAGGTGGCACAACTGGAAGAGGTCATCCAGAAGCTACAACAATGCATTGTCGACTTAGAGCTACACGCAGTACCTGAAACCCCATAGGAGATAAGGAACCAAAGAGAAGAAGCTACCCACAACGCAGTTGAAAGACTAAAATCTCTTGTCTTGGAGTGCAATCAGCAGTGTAACCAGAGCGCTCAAAAATATGAAAACCTCATTGAGAATCCTAAGTTACAGGCATCAGAGTCACAGCTCCAAGAAGCGAAGCAGAACTTAGATACACTATAGGCGTAGCTAAAGGCCCTATCAGCTGTAGAAAGGATGAAGAGATCTCAAGAAAAATGCAAATCTCAGCATCATATCCATATAATTCAAAGCAAAGTGATGGAAGTCACTCAATGACTTCAACCTGTGAAGGATAAGGCATGCCAGTTTTTTATAGAGGTTGAAATCAAAGGAGCAGAGTTAGAACAGGTCGTCATTACAACAGAACAATGCCTGGAAGGTCCAGTGAATGACGCATCGATCCAGAAGTTCACTGAATAAGAGGCCACAACAAAGCAGCAAGTCAAAGTAGCTCGAGCCAAGATCGAGTCATTTGACGCAGAACTGCTCAGACCTGAGTGACTTGGGACGAGTCACAGGTGAGTGTTGGGGGCCTATTTTCCCTTGACCAAGTTTTGGGAGTTTCTTGGTCATGTTGACCTATTTTGGGACTTCGAAAGCTTGTCGAAGGAGGAGCGCAAGTCGAAGCAGAGATCAAGGGTTCTCGACCCCTTTTTGGGTTTTTGGGAATATGTAACGGAAAGGGGATGTCGGCCCATGGGTTTACCCATGTTTAGGCCTATTTTGTATGTATATATAGATGTCCAGGCCATATAGAGAAGTAGTGGATGATATATCTATGTAATGTAGGCTAAGTTCCAAGAGTTGGATCTATGTGATCAAGGCTTTGTGCATTATGTGTAAGACTGGTAGAGCTGAGTGCAAGTCCCTGTGCGATACAATAGGAGGCTTAGTGTTGTAACACAAGGAAGAGGGATTTAGCGAGTTGCGTAGATCTTCAGTCCCCTGTGGAGTAAGGGTTTTGAGGCTCTGTGCTTGTAACCGATTGAACGAAGACTATAAAGAAGAAGAGTTGGTGGACATAGCCCCAGGGTGGGGGTGAACCACGTAAACACTGTGTGATGTGATTTGTGTTTTGTCTTGATGTGTTTAGATGTTACATGCTAAGTGATCTGATATGTTTAGATAGATCTTCTTATGCTTTGTGCTTATGATATGTGAGAATGTTATATCTGATCTAGATATTCATGCTTAGTTCTTTATATGCTCATTCTGATCCATTTGTATATGCTAAGTGCTTGAATACTGTAGATTAGTGTGAATGCTGCGAAGTTTTGTCTTTTAAGTGAAGTGGTTATTAACTGTATATTGAGGAACTAATGGTGTTAAGTGCTTTATTAAGCAGTGTAATCATAGATCTGTGTCCTAGCTAAGGTTGCAGACACCTGAGTCTTACAACCACCCCTACCTCTACCTCGGATGAGACTTCATCTGCTTCGCAGGTTTTGTCGAAAGGGTCAGTAGTTAGGGCTTTGTTGGTGCATTGTTGTAGCGTTGAACCCAGGGTCTACCCCTGTGCCAACAGTAATCCATGAATTTCTTGCTTATGGAAATATGGTTTGTTGCATGACTAAATGGTTTTATGCATGTCCTATTTCTAGCGGGGAAAACCCCCCTATGGATACACCAGGGTTTACAATGTAGGCATATCAATAACCATTTAAAAGTTTCCTACTTATCTAACTACCCCAAGCATATCCCAGATTCATAAATGAAAAAGAAAAATGAGAAAGATCAGGAAACTGTACCTTTACTTCGCGTCTGATGATGATTCTCTCGTGCTTGATACCTTCACTGATTGCAAGCCTCCTCCCAAGGCTGACCTGCATTCACAAACAGATAAACATAAAACTACAAGAATGCATTTCATATATCAATAAGGGTTAGACAATAGAATAAAAACATAAATCAAATGGAAACATTCAACACGCCATAATTTGGGACAAAAAAAGTACTTCTTTTATTGATAATACAATGATCACTTACAACAAGGTCGGATACTGCTCCATGAACCTGGTCCAGGCTCCTCTTCACCAAGATCCAAGTGCACCTCCGTGTATATTTCTCCTCTCAGCCTCCCTCTAGGGAAATGGAATGAGTTTATGATGGAGGAAAAAGGGTAAATTAGGGAATTCTGAAGCAGTTCTCACAAGATGGCTGCAATTTCTTGGGGAAAGGAGGGGATGTGAAACGGGAAGAGTTTCACTGTTCTTATGTATAGATGTGGAATGAGACCCCGACACCTCCTTTTATATGACAAAAATATGGTTATTTAGTTGTGTGATGGGCTATAGGCGATGGATTAGTTGGGAAACTACCCAATAGCTCGTAATCTCAATGAATTCCTTACAAATTTTTATATTTTGCAACTTTTGTGAGTATATGCGGGATGTAGTGGTGCAACTAGCATACGTATGCATGCTTTAGTGGTGCAGCAAGCGTACATATGTGGGCATTAATGGTTCAGGGAACATACATATTCAAAAATGGGGTTTTTAAGAAGAGCAACTCAGTGATGGTTTGGAAAAAATAGCAAGTAAGATGGTAAGATGTCAGGTATGCATGTGTAGAGAAATTTAGGGTTATAACATATGCCCCATAATGTGTGAGGTCAAAAGAGCATCTGATGGATGAAATACATTACAAAATCATCACTAATGTATGAAACGAGTGAGCCCGGGACCAGAGTTCGAGAGGTGCCATCTGCAAAATAAAAATTGTCTCTCTGAGGCAGGCATACCCATAATCGGGATGAAATAAATCATGGCTACCAATCAAATACACTGTAGATCCATGTCATATAACTATATAAAGTGTAGCCGTGAGAAATACACATTGGATCTACATCTCAAAATCAAAGGTATACAAGTATAGTATCCATCTTCAAGAATCCAATAACACATGATGGCTGGAGATGAGGTCTTCAGAGCTCGCGAAACTTCAAGATATTCAAAAATCGAGTAGGAGTACCATGTGAGTGTATGAATTTACTACCCATAGGTATTCGATGGTTCGTCGGTAAAATACAATAGGATCTCGATGGTTAGGCAGAGAACTTCATTGATTTCGAACAAGGACTTGACAAGAATTTTTAGGTTGGTCGGGCATGAGGTCAAAAGACAAGCTACAGAAAGGATGACTCAGGTTGGGTGAAACTTCCCTTGGACAATAGCACGACAGATGATCAAAATTAGGCAACATGACATTGACATAAGTTCACAATGTAGGAGGCAATGCAAACTCTCCATGTGTTTGGAAGAATAACCAAACAGAGGAGGACACAACTCTATGTAGCGAGAACAACTTCCTAAGGTCATATTAGATCCCAAATCTTGACGAGCAAACAAAAGGATGTGTTTTTTCCAAGGGTGACTCATTATACTACCAAAAAAGAATATATATTTCCTGTCCTCTTTTTGGGGTTTTTTTTTATTTTTTTGTCTTTTTCAATTTTTTAAAGAGCTTGAAAAAGAATAAAAGAATGCTATGTTGCAAAGGAGGAACGAGTGTCACAAGCATACTAGTTCCAAGTGCAAGGAATACACTAATGCTCAGAGCAAGGAGACATGTGCAGGAAAAGGACACTCGACAAAATTCCTGCATGGGTCAAGGTGTCAAGACGTAGAGGCAAAGTGCTACAAGGCTTGCGTATAAGGCATGATTCAAAGGTTTAGTTGTGAGCAACATGGAGCCGACATTAGGCCAAATACGTAGATATGCAAATGCGATTAATAAGACACAATGAAAAACCCCTTCAATGTAATTTTAACGAGCCCAGAGAACGTAATCTCGGTAGTTTTTTCACATTTAGAGAGTCTAAGAAAACCTAAAAGAAGACTCCACGGGGGTACCTTTTTTGAAAATAGTCTAGTTGGTTCGAAAAAATGGGTAAACTAGCACCGAAAAGGTGTCTATTCAAAACTATTTTAACGAGTGTGACAAAGACAAGATCACTTGGAAATCTTTTCAATTTTAAGGAGTCTGAACAGAGCTTAACTATGGACTCACAACCTTTTTCTGGATTTAGTCCCCTTAGCTTGAAAAAGTATAAAATTTACTTAGGAGAACTCTCCCAACGAGACGAATCTCTCGAGGTGTACCTTTTTCCTCCATAATCCATAAGCTAGAAAAAGGGGTAAAATCATGCCAGTAGATGTTTTTCTGGACCAATTTAACGAGTGTGAAAGAACAAGGTCACTCAACGATCTTTTCAATTTTAATGAGTTTGAAAAGAGATTAACTATGGACTCCGTGTGGGGTGTTCTTCTGGACCAGTTAAACGAGTGTGAAAGAACAAGGTCACTTGACGATCTTTTCAATTTTAGGGAGTCTGAAAAGAGATTAACTATGGACTCCGTGGGGGTTCCTTTTTCGTAAATTTAGTCCCTCAGGCTCGAAAAAGGGTTAAATGTGTATTTGAGAATACTCTTCTAGCGAACCGAAGTTCCTAGAGTATACCTTTGTTCATAAAATTGACCATCCAGACCGAAAAAGGGGTAAACTACCACCGGACAAACGTGCCTTCAAGTTTTAGTTTGGCGAGCGTGAAGGACAACAAGATCGCTCGACAATATTTTCATGTTTAGAGAGTCTAAAAAGAGATTAAAGAAGACTCCAATAGGTTACTTTTCTCAGTTAATACAAACAATATTGAAAAGCATAAATATAGTCTCGTCGGATGTTGCTTTCATATTTCAAAGTAAGCTTGAAAGACAACAAAGCATACTCAAATTGGGAGTCCTGAGGGTGAGTCCAAAGGTGATGGTGCATCGGGTGAATGAGGCTCAAACTCATAATCATGATAGGACTAAAAGGACTCTCGAGCCTAAAGTCATAGGAGACAACATTGACGCCAAAAATGCAACAAGGATCTATCTAGGGCATCCATGTAAGGGTAGGCTATACCACCTAATTACAACACTTCTAAAGCATCAATGATGGTTCTTTGTCGCACATAGGTGGGATCTATCCTATGGAAAAGCATAAAAGACAATGAGATGTAGCAAGTGGAGGTAGAATCCTAACTTATATGCAAAAAGTTGGAAAAAATGACTTTTACCAAAGGAGCTTTCAAAGTGACCCATCTCCCAAAAAGTTACCAAACCAAAAGGAGAAGTGTATCGTAACATCCAATAAGAAAATCAAGAACCAAATTAAACGATTTTCAAGATAGAAAAAATGACAAAAGGGTCCAAAAAAGTGGCAAAAAGGCCAAAAAAGTCTATAAATAGAAGCTTACAAGTCATTTTCACCATTGCAATTTGAAAATTAACCAAGAGGTAAAAAATACCCCTTTGCTAAAAATTTGATTCTGGGAGCTTCAAAGGACAAAACGAACTTTCTCTTGGACCAAGTAAGTACAAACGTGTCCCTCTTGCATTTCAATACTTCAATTATGCATAGTTTTTATTTTTTTAGGGGGGGTGCCCTCCTAAAAAAGGGAGGTCTTACATGTACGCGATATTTCAAAGGACAACCCGTGTACATCTGCGGGCAGAAAATAGTCTTCCCATGGATGTACGCAACTGTGTCCAAAACAACCCGCGTGCACCCTCAAAAGCATTGAAAAAATACAATGTGCAAGAGTTAACTCCCCCTTGAACTTGTTATGTAATAGGATGTATGTCCACTGGAGGGAGAGGGAACACGAGGAGATCGATATCTTCGTTGATGAGGACCCTGTTTCTATCACTGCATTGAAACAATGTAGGTTATGGAAGTTTTACCAGTTTCCATTCATGAGGGAACAACCCAGGCTACTAAATGCCTTGGTGGATTACTGGCATCCTGACGCAGAGGCGTTCATGCCTGAAGGGAAGTCATTGACTCCAACAACTGAGGACATATATTTCTTGACTGACCTCTCGAGGAGAGGGGAACCGGTCAACTTATGTACATTTCCCTCTGGGCCCCTCAACATCACAAAACTTATCGGAATGCATTGTGAGGCCGACATTGAGAAAGTAGGTTCTCAGGTGCCCATCCACAATATGACCAACCTATCACTGAAGGTGATCATTTTTCTTATTGGGCGGATCACTAGATCCGCAGCCCTAAACTAGTCTTCGCGGGCACACATGCATTGTGCAATGCAGTGCCTAAACGCATGAGTATTTGACTGGAGCATGGACATGATTGACTGCATGAAGAGACAGCTCACAGAGTGTTGAGGGAGGAGTAATAAGAACTTCAAGTTTCATATCATTTTGTGCTCGTTCTTCTTTGAGAGGGTATCGAACCTGAGTTTGTGAGAGACAATACAGGGGCATGTGGCCTCCTTCCCAACAGTGCGTAGGTGGGCAACATTGTTTCCACGATAGGGGGGAGGAAGGACCATAGAGGCCTTCGATGATAAATTCTTCGACTGGAGGGCATGATAGATTCTAGTGATATAGGACTACCCCTATGCTGGAATCAACTTTTCCAGGGATCCGGATATGCCTGTACCTCCTGGAGAGGAGCGAGGAGAGATAGGTACATGTGTTTTTAAAGTTATTTAATTTTTAGTTTCTTTTTTATATATATCATTTTATGTGTATCAGAGCATCTGACAACTGTGTATTTGTTATGTACATATGTGGGACCAATGCATCTGACAAACTTCTCGAGGACTAGGCGATGTCCTCGACCAGATGTAGTACCAGCAGCAGCTGACGGACCAACATCTGCAGGGGGACCTCCAGCTAGAGAGGCTGAGAGATTATTGAGACAGGTGGAGTAGAACCTCACTGCGCTCACTCCTACAGTTCCCAAGGCTGAGATCAAGGATCTCTCACCATCTATGAAACCTCATGTGGTTTGGGTGCCACAGAAGTGGGTCCAACTCTTCTGGCATTTGGCAAATGTTGTTGTTCACTACAGCAAGGCCAATAGGCCTCGAGCTTAGATAGGATGGACTCTTTATGTTTCGAGGGAACTCTTTTTTTATATTTTTTAGGGCATAAGCCCTGTGATGTATACCCGATATTACTTTTTGAGGCGTTCATGCCCACCTATGTAATCTGATANATATATATATATATATATATATATATATATATATATATATCTTGATGTCTTATGGATCACATTTATTTACAAATGTATGTACATTTATATGTGTGTGCAATATGCCAATCTAATACTTGATTAGCTAGAGTATTTGTCATTTAATTTAATCTCCTAGGAACATGGATATACATAATGTAATCAAAGCAACGTCCTAAGAGACGTACCCTAAGAAAGCATCAGTGTAAAGTAGGATCATAAAAGCGGTAAACCTCATTTAACTAGGACACAACCAACTGAGCATCTAAGTAGAACCAGAGGTAAGAGATACCATGCAACAAAGAGTCACAAAAAAACTCTATTACTGTGTTGTACTCGACAACATTATTTTTGGCGTCACCTAGACAGATACCTCTCGAGAATAGAAACTGACCTTGAGGGGTGAAAGTCACCCAAGTTGTGGAAGCAAGCCTCTGAGTGTGTTGGATAGAGCCATCCACAAGCCCAACGAAAACCTCTGATTCACTTGACATCTTCCACAGTGAAAAATATGACATAAATAATGACACGTCCATAAAACAAAAAGACAAAAAAAAACTGTATAAGAACTATACATATGTACAAGAAGTCACCCAGGCGACCAACCTACAAGTAATACTTCTTGAGGTAGAGCCCATTTCTAGGCTCCGCCAAAGAATTTCCCTCAAAGTCAACCAGACGATAAGCGCCCTTATTTAAGACCTCTTTCACAATGAAAGGTCTGAACCACATGGGTTTAAACTTGCCTGCCCCAAGGGGATCCTTATCTTGGTCATAGACTAGGACAAGGTCACCTTCGGATAAAATATGAGGACGAACAGACTGATCATATTGACACTTGACTCATTTCTTGTGAGCCTCATTGGCCAAGGCTGCATCACAAAGTTTCTCATCGATTTGCTCAAGATATAATAGGCGTTCCTCAAGCGGTGAAGTGTCTGGAAATAACTCTACTGCCAAATTTAAAGATGAGATATGTCACTCTATAGGAAAGATTGCTTCCATCCCGTAAATGAGTTGAAAAGGTGATAAACCGGTGGTAGTCTTTACATACGTTCGGTAGGCCCATAATTTCGAGTACAACATCAAATTCCAATTTGACTTGGCAGAATTGTTCGTTCACTGTAGAATAGTCTTAAGGGACTTGTTCATAGCTTCCACCTAACCATTCGCTTGTGGGTAGTAGGGTGATGAATGCTCTTGACTCAACCCAAGCTTTGATGTAACTTGAACATCATTTTGTTCTGGAAGAGACTACCATGGTCAATGAAAATCTCCTTCGGGATGTCGAACCTTGCTACTATCTGGTTAAAAATGAAGAGAGTTGTTGTTTCGCCATCATTGTTAAACATTTGCATAGCCTTGACCCACTTTGTGAAGT
The DNA here is from genome assembly GCA_009831015.1 of Picea engelmannii. Lineage (NCBI taxonomy): Eukaryota > Viridiplantae > Streptophyta > Pinopsida > Pinales > Pinaceae > Picea > Picea engelmannii. The sequence goes on along the minus strand of ML782360.1, from coordinate 460,282 downwards.
AGTCTACGGCTACGATGATATAACGATGCCCCCTGGATGAAGCTGGGTAGCATGTGGTAAAATCAATCCCCCAATTGGTGAAGGGACCAACAACAATGATGGGAAACATGAGAGTAAGATGTGCCCTCATCTTCCAAGAGAATATCTCACACGGGTGGCACTTCTTGACCGACTCGATGCAATCCTTGATTAATGTAGGACAAAAGTAATTGACTCGTAGAATATTTTGGCCTGTTGCCAACCCAGAAAAATGACCATCACATGCTCCAGTGTGGCAGTCATTAAGAACAAATTCCGCTTCTTTGTGTATAAGGCACCGATGAATAATGTAACCTACACCTCGATGATACAAAGTGTCATCGAGTATGAGATAGTTTCATTCCTGATGGCAAATTTTTCGATGCTCGTCGCGAGAACAAGAAGTAGGGCACTTCAAAGTCTGGATATAGACTAATATATCTCCATACCATGGATTTGAATATGTTATCCGAAAGATATCTCCTTTAATAGGAGATTCTTCGGGTGTAACTTGATTTGAATGGAAGCTCCGAAATGAGTTCCGCAAAGACCAACGACTTTTTGGATTTTGCAGAAACAAAATCCAAGTCAAATTCCTCGAGGATTACAATCTATCTACTGATATTTTTGTCGATGACGTGTCGTGTCAACACATATTGAAATGGATTAACAACGACAATGACGGTGGTCTTGTGAAGCAGGATATAATGAAAGAACCATTGGACAACACTGCTGCCAACACAACTTTCTCAACATGGGAGTAGTTGAGTTTCGACCCAACCAGGCCTCGGCTCAGGTACTAAATCACATGCTCCTTAAGAATATTGTCCTCTTGAACCAAGACCATACCGATGGTCGACTCTGCAGTGTCCAAGTATAATAAGAAATCTTTATTATAATTGGGAGGCCGAAGCAAAGGGGAAGACGTGAGGGCGTGTTTCAACAATTCAAAAGATCGATGAGTGGATTTGTCCTAATAGAAAGGGAATCCCTTTTTCAATAAACTTATGAACCCTTCAGTGATCTCAACATATTTTGCGATAAAACTCCGAAGAAAGTTCACTTTCCTCTGTAAGCTCTGAAGCTGGGGAACTATGCACGAGGGAGGAAAATGAACTATTGCCTCAACCTTAAGAGGATCGACCATGATCCCTGTTGTCAAAACTATGAAACCTAAAAGATGACCCGACGTCACACATAAATTGCACTTGTTGGGATTCAAGTGAATCTGATAGTAGCGACATCGTTCAAAGATTAGTCGGAGGTGTGTAGGATGATTAGATCTCTTGTGAGAGCGTGATGCTAGATCATCGATATAAGCCTCGACTATATGTCTAATATCATGGAAAGAAAAAGACATGGCCCACTGAAAGGTGGATTCAACATTCTTCAGTCCAAAAGGAATCTTACCATAGGAAAATGCACCCCATGGACATATAAAAGTTGTTTTATGTTGGTCTTCGGGTTTGATCTGAATTTGGTTATATCTCGAAAAACCATCCATGAATGAAAATACCTCACAGCCTATGCATTCATCGACAATATGATAAATGAATGGGGTGGGAAAATTATCCTTTGGATAGGCCTTGTTCAAGTCATGGAAGTCCATGCACACTCAAATCATAACCTATTTTTTTTTAACCAAAATGGGATTTGACACCCATTGCATCAACTACACGGGGTAGATGAAACCAACTTTAAGAAATTTCTCCACTTCAGCCTTAATAGCTACCTCTTTTCAAGGATTCACCACACAAAGCTTCTGCTGGACTGACTTGGCATCAGGATAAGTCGTTATCTCATGTTCGATGATTCTTGGATCGATGCCTGGCATTTCCTCATAAGACCAAGAAAAAACGTCGCGAAATTCCTTAAATAAGTCTATATAGATCTGAATCTCTTCGGGGGAGCAGTCTTCTCCGATGAAAACATTCTCCACGATGCCACGGGTTTTGGAGATCTCGATAGGTATCATTTCAACAATAGTTTCCATATTACCCTCGGCATAAACTGCGTGCATAGCCAAAGGATTAACAGGACAAGACCTGTCTCCAGTCATAGTCAACACGAATTCACCTGCCTCTATTCTTCTTAACTCCGAGAGAAAATAAGATCTGTGATGGAGATCATACCATGGTCTGTCCAGAACAGTTGATTCCTCTATAGTCGCCTCGTCAGAGGGAAATACCAAGTCTAAAGAATATGTAGTGGCGAGGGAACCTTGAGCTCAGATAGGCTCGAGAACTGGATCTAACTCCTGTGCGGGAGTTGGATAGGGGTTGGCGGAAGCTTTCTGGAAAATACCGTACACAGCTTTTGTCGTGGACAAAGGCATGGCCATGCTAGAATTCCCTGTCCCTTCCATCGTGGCCGATGGGGAAGGAAGAGTGCATGGCTTTTGAAAGTAAGTCGTTCGGAATGACGACACTTGAAAAATATCATCCCTAGGCTAGTCAGGGGCAACCAATATAATATTGACATCGTCATAAGGAGGTGGGTAAATGAAAGTACCCATCAACGGTGTGCACAAACCAACCCCTACGTTGACGATGTCGGGTTGAGGGTTATGAATCATCAGGACCATGGATGCCCCCGATGAAGGGCCAGGACGAGAGAAGGACAATTGATCAATGGATACGATCTGACCCTCGTGTGGAAACAACAAGACCCGCAAAACTGTGGCAACCAATGCATGCATAACATAGGTCCAACTCCTTCCTAGTATAAGGTTGTAGTCAAGAAGTGCATCAACCACTTCAACTTCGATGCACACGGTCTTTCCTCCTAAATGCACGGGTAAACAAGGGATGACTCCATGTGGTATGAAAGAATGACCATCGAAAGCAGTAAGAATAGTAGGTGAAAAAGACAAAACGGATTGGCCAACGACCTTCCAACATGCCAATGAAATCATGCATATCGAGGCGACCTCATCAACCACCATACGAAAAATATTTTGTGTACAATATTTCGTGGGGTAAGCCACTACTATTTGAAACACAACGTGGTAAGGGAGACAAGGTTTTAAGTCGGTCATATTGAGAATGATCGTTCCTGGGTTACAAGTCTCTGTAGAACCTAAAGAGAATAACAGAGCCTTTCTCTGCGAAGGGAAGCTCTAGAGGACCTCCAAAGCGGACATCGTGCAAGGGGTTTGTGACAAATCCTCCACCATAGAGTATTTATGGGCGGCCCTCGCATTTGGATTCTAAGAAGATTTCTTGAATGCCCCTTTTGGGATGCGTGTCATTGTTTTTCCCATCGTATTCTCAATCTGGAGAGGAATAGATGGTTTTATGGCTTCTTTACCCTTTTCGGTAGATTCTGGAATTCTGTAATAGTGCACCCTAGTTGCTATGTAAGCATCACCTTTCATCATGTAAATTTTCATGGCTGGAGTATTACTGGAAGACGTGGGGGGTCCCTAAATACCCCCATCCATGCTCGAAGAGGCTTGAGTCATATTTTTCCCATGAGGAAATGGGTTCGTTAACACAAAAGGCTGTTGTTGCACCAATAACTTCTGGGCCTCTGCAAGTCGAGGGAACAGGTGAGTCGGGTGGTCTTCCGTGAAAAGGTTACATAGATACTTCGACTTTTGATTCTCTGTGTTTCCCCCACCAACATTGTTGTTGGGTTTCTTATCCCCCTTACCCTTCTTGTTTCATTGTTTTTTCTTTCCATCAGGATGTTGGTTGGCCTTCGGGTTCGTCGACTACACACTGTGTACGTTCGACGTCTGAGTAGGGGGAACAATCGAAACTGAGGTCTGGCTGGCTGTTGTCTATTGTATCAACAATTGTTGCAATTGATTTGATAATTCATCAGTGGACTTTCCTTGTGATGAATCAACTATACCATTGGCATGTGGTCTAGAGTTTTGTCTGGCCTTGTCAAGGATGGAACATGGCGCATATGGAAAAATCTCATAGAGTAAGCTAGACTGAGAGTATATCAATTCGAGTTGTTGAGCTATCATTATTTCCTCCTCCTCTGAAAAAAATCTCGACGTTGCAACATCCTTGGATAACTGAGGTGCCAAAGACTTCAGGAACCACTCCAGCAGGAAAGTTGGTGGGACCTGTACCTTGATCAAGCTCTTCCGGTGTCTCCATTCTCAGATGTGATCTGAGATATGGTCGGCCTTAGTCTGTTCAAAGTTGGCCAACAATTTGGTGTCAATATCGTATCTCACGGGTACTTGGAAATGGTTTAGGAAAACCATCACCAAATCGCTAAAGTAAGAGTATCTTAAGCGGTCAAGCTCAATGTACCATTTCTAAGCACCCCTGATGAGAGTGCGTTGAAACAAGCACAACTGTACAGAGTCATCTTGCAACGAGTTTGACGATCACCATAGGTGGAAATTTTTCACGTGATCACCCGGATCTTCGCTAGGCTTACCTTCGAATTTCAGAATATCCGAGGGAAACTTAGTCGACATGGGGGGCCAACATGGATCATGAAAAATTGGGTCGTTAAGAAACCTCGACAAGTTTGGCAAATGTAATGTTTCCAGAAATGATAGTTTGGGCTGGGTACTATGTACATAAAAAAGGGACTTGCAGTTTGACTGGCACCAAGTTTCTAGGAAAAGTTGGGCTGCTGATCAGGGTTTTGGTAAACACCATGGCCTTGGCCAGTGTATGGATATTGCGTTTGTTGGGACATCATCGGTTGATTCCCATAATTGGATGACGGAGGTTGGGCGAGAATTTCTCCCTGCGTTGTGTTCCAAAGATTCATGAAGGGGTTGCCCCCTGCCGATCCAATGGGCATAGGTATTAAGCCCTGCCCGGGGTTCCATTGACCATGGAAGGGGTTTCCCCCGTTTGGCATCCCTGACAAGGGAATTGATCCCTGCCAAGGATTCCAAAGTCCTTGTGAGGAGAAAACTCATGTACTTTCCCCCTGTGTAGGAATAATACCCTGCACAGGATTATGTTGTCCAAAACCAGGTTTTCCCCTGGCCAAGACGACAGCTAACGAAAAAACGTTATTACCAAACATTCCAAAAAAAGAGAACGACATTTATCCCACTGGCGTGGTGTAAGAAGACGGTCCTAGACTGCCTGCTCCAAACAAGCTGTAGTTCGTGTTCGACCCAACAGGTGGCTGAGAAGCACCACTGAGAGAGGGGGATGAAGGAGGTATATGACCCCCACCACAAGGGATAGAGTTATAGAGGGATGAGGTGCCCCCCATGGACTCTTGCAAAGGAGTGTTTGAGCTCCCTAACCTCGGATCCATGGTCTGTAGGGTGGAGTAGGTAAGGATGAAGTTTGTATCAAAGTCGGGCATACCATATGAAAATGGAGGGCCCGTCGCACTCTGTGTGAATGGAGCAGTGGTTGCCACCGAAGACGACATTGGACCACTAATCAAAGTAGAGGTGGTTGAGACCATTGTGGTCTTGACTGGAGAAGGTGGGTTAGAAGGCATAATGACCCTTGTGGTGGTAGCCATTGAGGGAGTATGAAGACTCCCAGACGAAGTAGTAGCATTTTCTTTCATAGTTTCTTGTAAAACTATCTGACGCTCGTAAGGTGTTACCCTCATAGGGACAACTTGTACTAATATTGGAGCCAAAAATTCAGTGATTGGAGTATTGGATAGCCCAAGAGCTTCTGCTCCAAGGTAAAAAATAGTGGGTTCCTTCAAATTCGAGTAATATCCTCTCGGAGCAAGCTTGGGCACAGTTTTCTGTGGCCTGGTCGCTTTGTATGACCCTTGTTGTTCAAGTCTTCACCATAATAGTGGCGGTGGTGGCTCTAATGCAACCAACGACAGGCCTTGAAGCCTTTACGATCGATGGATCTCTTGATATTCCACTTTGTGAAAATATCAACGACACAGTAAGGCTTTTACTAACGTTTGAAAATAAGCACACACTAGAAAAATTCCTACAAGATAAAGAAGGAAAACCACTATCTAGTCGGAAGAACAGTTACGCCAACCAACATTGGAGAAACTTACTGGTGCAAGTGCAACTTGAACATGGAAGAACCCTCTGAGTATACTCTACAAAGTGTGACCCGACGTCTTCCCTAGGTACCATGGTATACCCCCGCATTCACCTGTGTAAGTCCCTAGAATCAAGGCAACTAAGTTACCATCTTGTAAATAGTCACCAGGAGGGTCCAATCGACAGTCAGGTGGACCGCAATGAGAAATATAACAAGTCCTAAACCTACTGAGGGTATCGAAAGAAAGTGGTCCGGAAGACAAATGAGGATATCGAATGGATTCAAGATCCACGAAGCTCCATAGGAAAATTAAACTGACAATATCCCACGACAAGTCCTCAATATGTGTTCCCCACTACATTTGGTTCATCTTTGGAGGGGTTATCTTCACTACCTTTCCTCACGTGACCTCGTGTTTAGCCCCTGTGTTAGAGGGGGGTCCCAGATAACTTCCACGTCACTGGAATTTTTACACTCTATAGATCTGACTCCAATGTTTGTTTATAAGCCTTGAAGAGTTTCCTCTCCAACCTAATTTAAGGATCTAGCATAAAGTAGTTGATTGACCCTACAAACATAAAGTCTAGTTGATTTTAAATTAGCGTTCATTTTAAATGGCTTGTTTTAACTCAAGGAAATGGTAGTGAAACTAGTGATGTGTATGGGAGACAAAAAATGAGAAATAAACAAAATTGAAAGAAAAATTACTTCTAGTTAACAATAAATATTTGCAACTAAATATTTAAACCAACTTTTCACAACTAACTTTTCTTCAAGATCTTTAAAAGGAAGACCTAAAACAAAATTTTGATCGACTACGAGCTACTTAATGTTCTAAGAAATCAGTAAAGAACTTAAAAGGTGAACTATTTTTCCTAACAAGTAAGATAACTAACTCCAACTACTTTACCAAACTAAGAAAAAATATATATTTTTTTTTATTTTGAAAATGCTTCAAACAAGAAAAAATTGAAATAAAACTTTTTTTCTTTTCTTTAAAGAAAATGAAAGGGAAAAAAGTGAAAAAAAATACAAGACTAAAACTGACCTCTGGCCCACTGCGGATCGCAGGGAGTCACTAAAGACACCAAACAAGCTGATATAAAACTCAAAGACTCGCCTAAAACCCTTTCCGAAGTAAACACAAGAAAACTTCATAAGATAAGCAAATTGACATCTAACCTAGGCTACGACTGTGAAAACAGAGACACTGAAATATGTTAAGAAACCCTGAGAAGTAGAACTTCAATCAGGAAAGAGGTTGAGTGCCTCCTTCAAAAATAGTTTCTTGAAACAGGTACGCTATTGTTGCTTCAACAACCTGCATATGTATGTGGGTTGTTTACTAGACAGGGTATGTATGTACACGGGCTGACCCACTGTAGGGCACACACACCTCTGTAATTTCTCAAAAAAGAAATGAAACAGATAGACTAATAGGGAAGGGAGAACTGGTATGGCACCAACAGGGGACCATAATTCCTTAAAAGACTCAACAAACTCACAGAAACTCAAAAAAGGTATTAAAACCAATCAAACACCCAAAAAATCCCCTAAAACCCTACATGCTTCCTCAGTATGGTCACTAGTTCTGCTAGTGGGGAAAACCCCCCTATGACTACACCAGGGTTTTGTTGATGAGCGAAATTGACCGTCCGTCAACTGGAAGAGCGAGTCCGGTTTAAGGTTGTCTAAATAACCCAAGTCATTTGGTGTAACTCGTTCTGACAGTTTTAATGGCTCCGTTATCCAATCTAAGAATCCTAAAAGAAACGAATGAAAGAGAGAAATAACTAACTAATTACTAAACACACACACACACACACACACACACACACACACACACACACTATATATATATATATATATATATATATATATGTGTGTGTGTGTGTGTGTGTGTGTGTGTGTGTGTGTGTACATATGCTCTAATGTAACTGTAGTTGTTGTATTTAAGCAGAAGATATACAAGTTTCATTTATTTACATGATTTACAAGATGCAAGTTTTAATTGAAACTTATGAAAATCGATGTGAAAAATGATTGCTTCTAGAAAGCAGATAAAGAAAGCACATAAAAATATTTATTGTTTTTCTTTTATAAATTTAAAGAATCTTACAAAAAAAATTAATGAAACATGAACATGTGGAAAGTCAAAGCTGAGCCATACATTGTAGTTTCAATAATATGCAAATGACAGAAAAATACAAAGAATCTATCATGTCAATGAATTAGTGAGGTGTATCCAAACATCTGCATGAGTGATGAACATCCAACTGCCATGTCCAAGAGAGAAATCTGCAATGAACCTTATTACTGTTCTAAATAATTTTAGAACATGTATTGGCAGCTTAGGTTTTAATGACAGAAAATGAAACACAAACATAAACCTGTGATCTCATAATTATACATGATTACAGCAAGATAAATTTGGAAGCAATCTATGCATTTTATCATTCAATTTAAAACTCAAAGATAAATCTCATTATTTAAATCGAAGATATAATCACAACATTTATATTTTGATGAAGCAAATGACAAATGGTATTTATAATATAAATCTCTTACACATCACAGATCATTTAATCTAAAGATATCAGACCTGCACATGTAACAGGATTAAAAAAAACATTAATAACAAAAGGCTAAAGCCAAAATGCATATATGTCATTCTATTAAGTTTTTTTTTTTTTTTGAATCACTTGTCTATTCTATAGTCCTGGAAGAAATGTTTTGGATAATAGACTTTAAAGATTGGAAAAATTAATATATAAATGATAATAATTAACCATGTATTGATATAAAAGACTAAAGCTATTTAAATCAATGCATAATAAATTATTCAAAGAATATGAATATATTATAATGAAAATAAAACCATTTTACTTACAGGACAAAAGCCATTAAGAAACCTGGAATTCCATATTCTTCTTTGAAAATATTTGTCCATTTTCTCAAAGCTTCCAACCATCCATTACTCCATTTGAAAAGAAATAAAAAGTTTACAAAAGCAATAATATACAAAAGAGAAAGGATTAAAATCCTCTTCTCCAATTCTTGGATCCCCATGGCTCTGATCTTTCTCATATATTTATAAAATGAATGAACAGTCTTGGCGTCACTATTAATTTCCACCACCTGAAATTTGCCTCTAAAAGAGACCCAAATATCTCTCAAATCGTGCATTTGTTTAGGAAATATTTACGCGAAAGGTAAATGGGTCTATTTGGGTTCTGGGTTTTCAACCGTTTCTTCTAATTCCTCATGGTTTGGCTGCAATCAGTTTTGCCAAATCGTCTGTCTGATCTTGACGTCTTTCCAAATTTTATCTGTTGTTACTCATAAAATTATTTGTAGCAATCGAAAATTATTTTTGGATCAATCATCTTGAACGTATTTGGATAATAAAATCAAGCCATGATCAGATCCGTATCAAATATTTGATAATAGAAACCTGTGAAACAAAAAAAAAACCTAAATTAATAACCTGAAAATTAATAACCTAAAAATTGTGAATAAAACAAAATCTAGAAAAATAAAAAATGAATTTAAACTAACTATAACTTATAAACAAACATTATCTATAATTTGTTTTCAAATGTGATCTTAATTCTAGAAGCTTCAAATTAATGGAGAAGAAAAAAATATTAATATTGGTTTTTCACAAAATCAAACAAATGATATATAATTCTTTTTTATTTATTATTATTATTATTATTATTATGAGATGCAAAATGAAAAAAGAATTTAATTAATTAATATCACCAAATGATTTTATGAAAATGAGAAACCAACCAAGATAAAATTTGATGAAGTATTGAACACGTTATTCAAAATAGTCAAAACTTGCTAATGAGTAAAAGAATGAACACATAATCATAATTTAAACGAAAGTAAACATTTGATAAAAAATAACTTTTTGTTTAAATTGAGATTTTTATGCTCGTTTCTAACTTTTGACATATACTCTTGTAATGAATGTCTCATACTAAAGTGAATGTCTTAAGTTTGTCTCAAAGCAAGCCAAGGAATGAAACTATTTGAAAAGGTTGATTCTGTAGTTCATTATAATTATCAAGATTCTAATAGGGTCCCTTTAAATTTTGTAAAAATATAGGGGGAGTTGTTGGGGCCCAACAAATGACGACTTACTGGGTGAAGCAGTTATCTCTGATCTGGTAAGATTTCATCTCAAGAATAAAATAATAAAACTGATAAAAGGATTTAAGCTCCCTGAAATAAATTCACTCTGAGACCATATGGTATTAGGATAAATTTAATGTTATAACCAGACAATAGAATTTTATTTGCAGAGGATTATAACCTGAAATAATGTCTTAATCAAAGAGTCATGATGTTTATAAAATAACTTCAATACAGTTGACAGAGCCACTACTTCCACCAAGCGTCCATAGCCTCGACATGGATGTCATTTAACCCACTCAAATGCTTTAATCCCATCTAATAGTTGTATCCACATGATGTATACTTCCATAAAAGTTAATTTAAAAATATATACCTGCTACCTTTCGACTCGACATTGCTTTGTTGCCAGCAGGCCTATTCAGTACCCCGACGAATTTGTCTTGGTATCATGTGTGCATTTACCCGCTGCCAGTGAGCCTATTCAGTACCTCGACGGGTTTACACACACTTCCCACACATAAGTTCTTTCAACTCTCTTATGCCACATTTAAATAATAATACAATTATATATTTCTTGATGACAAAAGAGCGGGGTGATACTGGAGGTTAATTGCAACACAAGTGAATAGTTGACCATGTAATTTTTTTGCTTTCAAAACTGGAAGTTTTATCATGGTTTAGAGATTTTAGATTTCATTTAAGAAATCATCTAGAGAATGGGGAAGCACTTAAAAGTGATTCCTTAAGAATATGGATGGCGTAAATTTTTTAAAGATCATCGTAATTCTCAAAGATTTAAATCATATCTCTGGTGTAATACTCTAGCAAAGATAATTTGAGGACAAAATGAGAGTGACAATTGACTTAAAAATCAATTGTCTGAGCTATATATTAAAATATTAGGACCTCTTTGAACTATTTCAATTCGCTTGAAAAACACAAGTCTTAAAATAAATGCTTCCTTTGACAACAGTTCTTTGATAAAAAATATATTGATTCAAAAAGAAAGATAAGAAGAAAACTGATTCAAAATAATCAAAGAAAACAAAAACACACAACAAACCAAATCAAATTTTATTAATGGGATTCAAAATCAGAAGTACACAAAATCAAAACAACAAAAGAAAACTTTTTAGGAAATGATTTTGGCCAAAGATAAACTTGAGTTTTGATATCCACTATCATCTCACTATAAAATAAAGGAAGAACTAAATCATATAAAATATCATGTGAGAGCAAGTTCTTTTCTTAAGATAGTGATGCATGAGATTCTACTTTGACCAAGCATTATTATTAAAAATAAAAGAGAATAAAAATAGAAATATCCTTATTAAGATGAGTGCATTCCTACTTGTGGCACCTTGGGACAGGGTTGAATTGATAGGTCAAATTTACTTATCTCTTTACTTTCCATTTAAAATTTTCATGATGATATTACGTTTTCGAAAAGAAATATTCAATGAAAAATAGAGAGAAAAATATTTAAAATGGACTTCCCTGATAACATTCATATTATAGTTCTCTTGGTGTGCCCGCTTGTGTTCATAACTACATTATTACACAAAGAAATATTGATAAATAAAACTAAAAGAAAACCTACTCCTAAACCTACTCTAATTACTAAACAAATCAAAAATATTAAGTGAAGTCATGCTTCCAATGTAGCCATCGGAGCATCTTCAATCCTGCAATGGAAACAAGATAAAATATTATTAAGAAGAATGGTAGTATATTGAAAAATAACAAAAATATATCATACTTACCATTATCATCATCATTTAAAAACAAAGCAAGCATGACCTTACCATTCCCTTGAACATTCTTTTTGTATGAATCATCCAACCATTCTGCAATCTGGTCGTGATACGTGTTACAATGGCATGGAAGAGTGTAAGTAAGTTTGGAAAAATTGTCAATATTACGGGGACCTGACATAACCATCTGCCAAATCCGAAATGCCCCATCCTCCTGACAATTCTCCAAGTGTTCATCAATTTCTTCACACGGAGGATCTAAAAAAATC
>ML782360.1:435559-446711 GCA_009831015.1 Picea engelmannii | reverse complement strand
TATATATATATATATGCTCTAATGTAACTGTAGTTGTTGTATTTAAACAGAAGATATACAAGTCTCATTTATTTACATGATTTACAAGATGCAAGTTTTAATTGAAAATTACGAAAATCGATGTGAAAAATGATTGCTTCTAGGAAGCAGATAAAGAAAGCACATCAAAATATTTATTGTTTTTCTTTTATAAATTTAAAGAATCTTACAAAAAAAAAATAATAAAACATGAACATGTGGATAGTCAAAGCTGAACCATACATTGTAGTTTCAATAATATGCAAATGACAGAAAAATAAAAAGAAGCTATCATGTCACTAAATTAGTGAGGTGTATCCAAGCATCTGCATGAGTGGTGAACATCCAACTGCCATGTCCAAGAGAGAAATCTGCAATGAACTTTATTATTGTTCTAAATAAATTTAGAACATGTATTGGCAGCTTAGGTTTTAATGACAGAAAAGGAAACACAAACATAAACCTGTGATCTCATAATTATACATGATTACAGCAAGATAAATCTGGAAGCAATCTATGCATTTTATCATTCAATTTAAAACTCAAAGATAAATCCCATTATTTAAATCGAAGATATAATCACAGCATTTATATTTTGATGAAGAAAATGACAGATGGTATTTATAATATAAATCTCCTACACATCACAGATCATTTAATCTAAAGATATCAGACCTGCACATGTAACAGGATTAAAAAAAAACATTAATAACAAAAGGCTAAAGCCAAAATGCATATATGTCATTCTATTAAGTTTTTTTTTTTTTGAATCACTTGTCTATTCTGTAGTCCTGGAAGAATTGTTTTGGATAATAGACTTTAAATATTGGAAAAATTAATATATAAATGATAATAATTAACCATGTATTGATATAAAATACTAAATCTATTTAAATCAATGCATAATAAATTATTCAAAGAATATGAATATATTATAATGAAAATAAAACCATTTTACTTATAGGACAAAAGCCATTAAGCAACCTGGAATTTCATATTCTTCTTTGAAAATATTCATCCATTCTCCCAAAGCTTCCAACCATCCATTACTCCATTTGAAAAGAAATAAAAAGTTTACAAAAGCAATAATATACAAAAGATAAAGGATTAAAATCCTCCTCTCCAATTCTTGGATCCCCATGGCTTTGATCTTTCTCATATATTTATAAAATGAATGAACATTCTGGGTGTCACTATTAATTTCCGCCACATGAAATTTGTCTCTAAAAGAGACCCAAATATCTCTCAAATCGTGCATTTGTTTGGGAAAATGTCCAAGGGGAAGGTAAATGGGTCCATTTGGGTTCTGGGTTTTCAGCCGTTTCATCTAATTCCTCATGGTTTGGCTGCAATCAGTTCTACAAAATCGTATGTCTGATCTTGACGCCTTTCCAAATTTTATCTGTTGTTGCTCATAGAATTATTTGTAGCAATCGAAAATTATTTTTTGGATCAATCATATTGAACGTATTTGGATAATAAAATGAAGCCATGATCAGATCCGTATCAAATATTTGATAATAGAAACCTGTGAAACAAAAAAGAAACCTAAATTAATAACCTAAAAATTGTGAATAAAACAAAATCTAGAAAAATAAAAAATGAATTTAAACTAACTATAACTTATAAACAAACATTATTTATAATTTGTTTTCAAATGTGATATTAATTCTAGAAGCTTCAAATTAATGGAGAAGAAAAAAAATATTAATATTGGTTTTTCACAAAATCAAACAAATGATAGATAATTCTTTTTTATTTATTATTATTATTATTATGAGATGCAAAATGAAAAAAAAAATGTAATTAATTAATATCACCAAATGATTTTATGAAAATGAGAAACCAACCAAGATAAAATTTGATGAAGTATTGAACACGTTATTCAAAATAGTCAAAATTTGCTAACGAGTAAAAGAATGAACACATAATCATAATTTAAACGAAAGTAAACATTTGATAAAAAAATAACATTTTGTTTAAATTGAGATTTTTATGCTCGTTTCTAACTTTTGACATATACTCTTGTAATGAATGTCTCATACTAAAGTGAATGTCTTAAGTTTGTCTCAAAGCAAGTCAAGGAATGAAACTATTTGAAAAGGTTGATTCTGTAGCTCATTATAATTATCAAGATTCTAATAGGGGCCCTTTAAATTTTGTAAAAATATAGGGGGAGTTGTTGGGGCCCAACAGGTTTTTAATGTAGGCAGATCAATAACCGTTTAAAAGTCTCCTACTTCTCTAACTACCCCAAACATATCCCAAACTCATACATGGAAAATAAAAATGAGAAGGATCGGGTAACTATACCTTTACTCTGCGTCTGGTGATGGTCCTCTCGTGCTTGATAGCTTCACTAAATGCAAGCCTCCTCCCAAGGCCGACCTGCATTCACAAATAGATAAATAGAAAACTACAATCATGAATTTCATATATCAATAATGGTTAGACGTTAGAATAAAAACATAAATCAAATGGAAACATTCAACACGCCATAATTTGGGACATGAAAAGTACTTCTTTTATTAATATTACAATGATCACTTACAACAAGGTTGGCTACTGCTCCACGAACTTGGTCCGGGATCCTCTTCACCAAGATCCAAGTGAACCTCCGTGTATCTTTCTCCTCTCAACCTCCCTCTAGGGAAATGGAATGGGTTTATGATGGAGGAAAAAGGGTAAATTAGGGAATTTTGAAGCAATTCTCACAAGATGGCTACAATTGCTTGGGGCAAGGAGGGGTTGTGAAATGGGTAGAATTTCATTGTTCTTATGTATAGATGTGGAATGAGACCCCAACACCTCCTTTTATATGAAAATGATGGTTATTCGGTTGGGTGACGAGCTATAGGCAGTGGATTAGTTGGGAAACTACCCAATATCCCGTAATCTCAACAAATTCCTTGCAAGTTTTTATTTTTTGCAACTTTTGCGAGTATACAGAGGATTTAGTGATGCAACTAGCGTACGTACGCATGCTGTAGTGGTGTAGAAAGTGTACATACACGGGAAGTAAGGGTGCAGGGCGCGTACATATTAAAAAATGGGGTTTTTAAGAAGGGCAACTCAGTGATGGCTTGGAAAAAATAGAAAGTAAGAGGGCCAGATTCCTGGTATGCATGTGTAGAGAAATTTAGGGTTATAAATATCTCAAAGATTTAGAGTATCTCAAATGTAGTAGGAAGTGTGTGTACATGGGACATAGGAAATATATTCCATTAAATCATAAGTATCATTATAAAAAAGGACCATTTAATGGGAAGCCTGAGCATCACATTACACCTAAAATTGTAAAAGTATGAGATATTTTTGCAGAAACAAAAGGAAATGAAGAAAATTGGGGGAAAAGTGAAAGTAAAAAAAGAAAGAGAAATATAAAAAAAGGTGAAAATTCAAACATTTTCATGTGGAAGAAAAGGTCAATTCTATTCAATTTGCCATATTGGGAGGTATGTACACTCTACCCGCACTAACTATAGGTAATTATTAAATGTATGATGCTTGAAGTATTTTAGTATGTTTACATGTTTTATTTGAATCTATGGTTTAGTTTTTCCTCCATATTATAATGAATTCGTTTTGATATGATTGGATGCAAAAAATCCTAGTACGCCACATTTTAGATGTTATGCATATAGAAAAAAATGTATGTGAAAGTATTTTTGGAACCCTTCTAGATATAAAAAGAAAATCAAAGGATGGAAAAAATTCTCACGATGACTTAAAACAATTGGGTATAAGGAGATCACGATGGCCACAAGATCAAGGAAAATGAATATTTCTTACACCTGCACCACACACTCTTTCAAAAAAAGAGAAAGAGACACTTTGTACTATTTTGTTCACATTAAAAGTGCCTAATGGTTATAGTTCAAACATTAGAAATAATATATCTATGGAAGAGATTAAGTTTCATAATTTATTAAATTACATTATTTCCATGTTCTCATGCAACAATTCCTTCCAGTAGCATTTCATAATGTGCTACCAAAGTCAGTGTGAAACACCATTTGTAGGCTTTGCTTCATTTTTACGCAAATTTGTGCAAAAATGGTGGATCCAACAGATCTTGAAAATTTAGAATATGATGTTGTGGAGACATTGTGCTTACTAGAAATATATCCCCCCCCCCTCTCATTATTTGATATAATGATACATTTGACTGTACACTTGGTACGAGAGTTACTTTTTTGTGGTCGAGTTGCATACCGATGGATGTACCCTTTTGAAAGGTTAGTGAAGTTTTACAGTGTACAAATCCACATAAATTCCAACACATTATGTTCATACAGTACGTCACTAACAAATATTTATTCATACTTTTCATTTGACTACAAGTTTTATGTGTTTTTTTTCCAGGAACATGAAATTTTACAAAAGTCATGTGAAGAACAGGAATAGGCCCAAAGGGTGCATAGCTGAAAACTACATTGTGGAGGAATCCATCAAATTTGTGTTGGATATGTTGAATGTATGGAATATATTGGAATCATGCCTAATAGAAATGAGGTTTGGGAAGATGAAGAGGGAGAGTTCGATCACTATGGGAAGGCCTTATCTAGTGGGACTTCTTTTGAATTGGATAATATCAGTTTGTTACAAGCCCATAGGTGGGTCTTGCACAACATAGATGAAGTTCAACCTTGGATAAAGTAAGCAATAAGCATGACCTTATAAAACCATTTTTTATTAGAATCCATTTAAATACTTTGAAAATGATGTTCATTGACATTACTGGAAATTAGGATGCACTTCAATGAAATCACCAATAAAAACATCGAAGCCTAAAAGGATGAAGCCTTGCTACAAAATCTCCACAACCAACAATTTGGTGATTGGTTAAGAAAATAGTTAATGATATGTTCATTATATTATAATTATTTATGATTCATTGAACAAGACTATTATGATGTATGAACTAAGGATCATTTTATGTAGTTTGAAATTGCATGGTTTTCTAATGACATTTAATAATTTACAGGTGGAGGGAAAATAAAATATTTATGAAACTAAGTATGCGGGATACTTAATTAATGGGTGTGTATTTCATATTAAAATCATAGAGAATATTAGGGCCACCCAAAATAGCGGTGTGTCCATATATGCATAAACATTAATGAGATCAAGTGAAAAAGAGAAGAATCCAATATGTCAAGCAACAACATATTATGGAGTGATCCATTAAATAATGAAATTGGACTACTATTGTGTGAAGTATCCCTTGTTCAAATGTGATTGTGTAGATGCACACAAGAAGAATAGAATTAAATTTGATGAAATTGGTTTCACAATGGTGAATCTAAAGAGATGTTGAAGTAAGGATAGAGTGCAAGATGATCCATTTATTGTACCATCACAAGTGAAACAAGTATTATATGTACAAGATCATGTAGAGAATGATTGGTATGTAGTTCTGACATGCCCTCCAAAGGGATTGAGAAATAGTAACACATATGAATTGGAGTATGCAGATCTATCAAGCGTTGTAGACTTTGAAGGGACAAAATGCAAATATGATGAAGCTACAAATGATGGGGACATGGATTATGTTCAACAAGATTGTGAAGGCACATGGTTGAATGTTGGTAAATAAGTACTATTTTTTATTTATTTATCCATTCTCATTTAATTGTATCTATGAAATTGAAAATTACATTTTTATACTCTTAATTGTTTTGAATGTGCATCTACCAATTAGTTGACTATATTGTTTAATTGAATGTAATTGTTAATTTTTATGAAAAAATTGCATATTGAAAATGTTTTTGATATAAATTTTGAATATTTTCAAAGTCTACCTGTGTGTCATGCAATTTTTAATGCATATGAAGGGGATCACTGCTAAACTTCTTCAAGGAAAGTCCTACCATAGTTTTGTTTTTGTTTTCATTATAGTAATAATGACTTATGATAAGTGAGGTGCATTTCACTAAGGGAGATATATAGTGTTTTCACATAATATTGATGTGACACATGAAAAAAGTGGGCCTACCATAATATTTAAAAATAACAACTCAAATTAAAATCAATAATGTAAAAGAAATTTTAAGAAAAAAATATTAAACATGAATATATATATATATGTGTGTGTGTGTGTGTGTGTGTGTGTGTACCCACATACATACAAATTTTTGTGACATCCCGCTCTAGTGCACTGAGAAAACTTATTCTTTGAGGACACTTGCTAACAAGTGATCTGGACTTTTATGATATTAAAACATATATCCTTGATTATGATGCGTTATGATAGATGACATGATTTTCTACAACTTTGACATAGACAGGTGCTATTGACTCAGTTTTACTGAGTGTGCAGGGTTTTTGGACCTTGAGGATGCAGAGGCATCAACGGAACCCCTTGGACTCCGGATTGAGTCAGGGAGTGTGCTATTTGGGTTGATTTAGTTACTATGATATTACATTTTGATTTGATGATATGATGTGGACATGTTCTGAAATGATTGTTGATGATGCAGGCTGACAATAGCTTGCCGACCAGACTCACATATGGAGTAAAGGGGCCACACACAATTACCAGGGAGGTTGAGGGAGAGGTGTGGACAACAGCCCTGCCACAGCCTACTAGCACTCCCACCGTGGCTCGAACTATAGGTTAACAATTACCTAGTTCAAGAGGATCCATGATTCCGTGAGGGCAGACTGCGACAATCACTCACGATGATTCTAAGGGGTGCGCAATAAGGCGGGGGCCTTATTCCTTAGAGCCCTTAGTCTCCCACAAGTTCACCTGGCAGAGTGTTGACTCCAGGGGTTATAGATGTCTACCAATCAGTCAAGTTGGCGAGTGGCACCCTTGGAGCATGTGGTGCATCCTGAAGGGCACGTCGCACAAAAGAAACACAAGAAGCGAGTGGCACCCTTGGAGTACGTGGTGCATCCTGAAGGGCATGTCACGCAAAAGAAACGAACGAGGCGAGTGGCACCCTTGGATCACGTAGTGCGTCCTGAAGGGCACGTCGCGCTAATGATGATGAAGAAACAAACCTAGATGGCCCTAAGACATTAACGCCTTAAGAAATCCTCAAACAACTTCCCTAACCAAGTGTCGCCCAGTTCAGAATCTAAGTCCTAAGTCTAAAACTTCTCTAGGGTAAAATTTTAGTCTAACCTTAAGAAAAAGACCCTAAAAATAAAAATAAAAATTTAAACAAAAACCCACTTAAGTAATAGTTTAGTCTTCATAAAATTCTTGGGGTAAATGAAGAGAGTAAGAATTTAATTAAAAATAATGGATTTAAAAATTTCAAAGAAGAAATTATTTATTAACTTGTGAAAGTACAAAGATATTAAATTAATAATAAAAGGGAAAGATTTAATAGTGCAACTGCCATTTTGGCTTTAATAAAAAGGGAAAAGAAGGGAATAATAAGAATTAGGAAACTAAGTAATGGAGGAAACATAATAAAGGAAAGATGGGAACTTATGGTAAAAAGCAAGGTCAACATAKTAAAGAATCTGCAATTAAGAACCTGCTAATTTGAGCTAATTTAGTAACATCATTTTTTTAGGGAAAGTATTTAAAACATGTAAGGGGATCTAGGAACACCTAGGAGTAAATTTAGGAGAGACTCTAGGTGGGTGAGGGATTTGAGACAATTAATAAATTTAAAGAAAATATTTATTGGAGAAAAGAGGGGGATGGACGACACTTGTGTGATGGAGAATATTTAGAATATTTTATTGAAACTTAATTTAAATGTGATTTAGGGAAAGTTGGTGGGTCTCAAAACTCTATAAAAGAAAAGGGAGATGAGGAAGAAATGGATCGGCTGTTAGAATAGTGTTATGCTGCCGGATTTGTGACTTGACTGATTGCTTGTGAGGAGCTGGGATTTCTCAGCTCAGATAGGAGTGGTAGCTTGGCCTTGCAAGGCGAGCTGGGAAGCTAGACTTACCATCTGGATAGTGTGTGGCCCCTTTGCGGCTCGGGGGGCTAAGGGGGAAGCAGAGTACCCCTAGCGTTGGCTGGGAGGTACCAGTGTAGTCTCGACGGTCGACGAGCGGGAGCGGCACGGAGCAGAAGTGGCACAGAGTGCGCGGTCATCATTCGAGGCGGGAGTTAAGGAAACGATAAGCTCTTTGATTTGAAAAGTAGAATGCCTTAGGTTATGATTAGATCTGCTTGTGTAATGGTAATCTAGATGGATGAATGTTTAATCTCATTAGATATTAGTTATCGTTGGGCTAGATGGTTGTTCTTTAATTGCTTACTCCGGCGGATTGTTGTGTTTTTAAATATTGCTGCAAATTTGTGATAATTACAAGTGATCTTGTGGTGAATTAACAACCACCATATATAGAATCAATATTGATTTTTGTTTTACTGTTTGTCCATGGCATCTAGGTTTTTACTTGTCATTTTGTCATTTGACTATTGCATTTAGGTTCATTGAACAAAAGGTAGAACCTGGATTTCTATAATATATTATGCCACTGTAAAATGAAATACATAACGCTGGTATAATTCTAAATAATATCTCAGAGTGGGTAGTAGAAGCGAGTGGTATATATGTACATGCGGATGGTCAATTTTGATCTTCCTTCTTATTGTTGCAACGGACTGATATCTATATCTATATGTAATTAATGTGTTTATCTCATCTCTCTTAATAAAAAAGAAATCGAACCAGAGATAGACTGTACATGGAGGTAAACCATACTTGAACCTCCAGATCCTTAAATACATTGAAATGGTATACTTCAAGCGGATTTAGTGAACTGCGATGAACAGGATCACATTTACCCACACTATCGATTACCATCTCGTCATCCACAAGAGCAGAGGGTTGTGTGTAGACTGTCTCCAAATCCTCACAGGTAATTGATCTTTAATAGCGTATGGACTACGTTCCTTAACGCTGAGCTGGTAGTCAATTTTTGGTGCGATGGCAGAATGAATTTTCATTCAGCGATGATCGTTACCGTCTGATTGCGGTTGTTTGGGAAGCTTTTATTGTTGTTTAAACCTGCATCCCTTACCCTTGTTCTTTACTCTCAGACTGTGCACCCTGAATTGAGCTTCCTCCTGGAAAGTAACCCTCCATGTCCACTGAGATAACCTGTGTTCTTTTCTCTCTCAGCATTCTTTTTAAACCAGTCATGCTACCTTCCAGTGAGCCCTTCGTCATTTCGTTAGCCGCTGCCGGTGATACCCGTACCCGAGAGCATGCCAGGATTCCTGGAATTTTTGGGATTTCCCTTGCGTAAAACTCGCAATGCCCAGACATGCACTCTGAAGGAGTCATGGCCGTCGTGGTTATGTGCTGGCCTTTAGATAGAGGCGATATTACTAGGAAGGAAGCGAACCCCCCTCCTGCAGTTTGACAGCGCCAGAATATCTCACCTACCCCAGAGCTGAACCGCAACCTATGGGGTGGAAGCTTGGACAAAACCACATTCCAGTTGTTGACAGGTGGTGTGTTGGGTTGAGCGTAACTGTCAGCCTTTTACCCTTTTTAAAAATAGCGTTCCACCATTACTACCTCCATATATTGGTGTTTAATTAAAGACATGCGACCTGCACCCTGGAGGCGTGTTGATTCCCTTGAGGTCCAGACGAAAGTTCGATGGGGACAGCCTCTACAGGATTTTGTATGAGGACGCGCGTCAGGATTTTTATTGATAGTGGTTGCGCACTACGCCCTTTGATGATTCCAACTAATGTAGATGGACACGGCTACATGGTAAAATGTAGAGTTGTTTTCTGATCTTGAAGAATGGATAATTTAATTAGCGATGAGGCTCATGCTAGTTAAATCCTTAGTTGACTTCTATTGATAAGATTTATGAGTAAATTCCTTTTGTGTCCATCCTTGAGGTTGGGTATAATCGAGTTCCTTGTTCCAATCCCAATCCTTTTTTTTAAATATCATTCCTTATTATGTTTTAGTCCATTTATCTGGGTCATGTATATGTGAGATATAGTTATATGAGAAAGCTAATATTTGGAATTGTATAACATCAAATAAAGGATTCTTAAAGTGAAATTTTTATTAAAGTTTTCTTCACTAACTATTGGATAATTACGAGCTAAAAATATTAAATCTGCTAAACAGAGTTAAATCTACCAAAACATGTAAAAGGTAAGGTCATTGTTGTTTTAATTGCATGTCATTGGAATATAAAATGATGGCATGGTTATCTTAGGGTCTTGGTATTGTAGTTCATTGTGGTTGATAACAATTAAAATGCAAATTCCTGGTTATCGAAATGCCAATGTTGTTTTTGGATAAGAAGTAATGATAGGGTTATTTTATGATCATGTTAGTGTAGATCATTGTCATTGATAATAATAAAATGTCTAGTACTTGTGATTTTACTTGAAACGTTAGTGGAATGTAAATTAATGATATGGTTGCTTTATGTTAGTGCTAACATTCATGGTAAGGTAAATGTTAGTTGGGTTTATCATTATGGTAATGATATCGTTGCTCAATTGGCTTTTGTTTTTATTGCGTATTGGGTTTTTGTGTTGCCCTTAATTCTGGCGGGCACCCTTATCCGATGGGTTCCTTTTGCAGGGTGATTTTATTGATTGGCTTAGGGTTGGGTTGTTAATTTCAGGGTTAGTACTATAATTGGAATTGTCCAAACTCATAGTTATATGATATCAGACTCTTCGATCTGATAAAGCTAGTCGCTCTGTATATGAGTCTGTGTGTGTGATTATTTTCTGTGTAAAGAATCCAGTGCCGTATCAACAGTCTTGGGCCCTTTAAAGGTAGGGTTTCCACTCTTGTGACACACCTCTAAGGTCGTATCAGTAGACGCGGGCTCTTTAAATAAAGAGTTCCCACCACTGCGACCTCCTGACAGAGATTACTAGTTTCTGCCTGAGCAGTCGGCTGGGAGCCTATCTGACATTCTCTCTCTCCGGAGCAGAGAACTAAGATTAAACGCCCTGCTTTCCTGTGAAGAAATAGTAAGATCTACTACTATGGATTCTTCCATCTGTGTTCGTACTATACATAACACCGTATGTCATTTAATGCTTGCAGTTACTTGTTGTGTGCCTTATGTCTTCTTGTTGTGATCTTCGTGGTTGCATCTTGTTAGTCATCGGGCGGCGAAGTAGAGTCGAATATGTTTGTTCCCCTTGTACGCGCAT
>ML782360.1:390214-435350 GCA_009831015.1 Picea engelmannii | reverse complement strand
TGTAGGTAATCATGGTTATAGGACGCCGCGGAGGCAGACAACGGGGTGCTAGGGGAGGAGGCGTGACGCCTCCAGTAGCATCCACGCCTGAGGGGTCTAACCCCTAGGGAGGCAAGCAGGTTCTCGGACAGGAGCAGATAGCAGTTGGCGATGTTGTTGGGATGATGAGATCTTTTCAGCGCATGTTCGAGGCACTGATCAGCCCACTGGACAGAGACGAGGCCAGGGCGCCGGCACCCACTGAGGTTCTGCCACGCGCACCGGCCGTTACAGGTAGCATTCACCGTGAACTCGAGAAGGTTAAATTTCCTGATTTATTTGGTGCCCTGGATGGTGCCGCTGTCGAGGCATGGTTGGAGAATATGGCGATGTGCTTCGCACTTCGCGATTATACCTCCAACATGAAGGTCCACATGGCGGTCTTTCAACTGAAGGGGAGCGCTCTTCTATGGTGGAAGACGCTCCTACCGCATCTAAACATGGTCGTCGAAGACGTGTCATGGGAAATGTTCAAGGAATGGTTCCGACAGAGGTACCTTTCAGAGGAATTCATTGAGCATCAACTCAATGAGTTCAACGCATTACGACAAAGAGGTCGTACGGTGCCCGATTACGAGGCACGTTTTATGGAGCTTCTCCGGTATGCTCTGCACCTTAACACTGAGAAACTCAAGGTCAACAGGTTCGTGTTTGGCCTTAACCGTAGCCTGCGTGCAAAGGTTAGGATCTTGATGCCTCAAACCTTGCACAACGCTGTCCAAAAGGCCCTCATAGCAGAGGAGGATCTTATCAGTGGGGATCATACCAGGACTCCAGCGAGACCAGTAGGGTAGGGTTCATCTGGTACACTGTAGCATCAGACACCAGTGAGACATACGCCGGGATATCATGGCTTCTGTTAGCACTCGGTAAATTTCCTAGAGGTTGAAAAAGAAAAAATCTACAAAGGTAACTTTATCCAACCGCTTTTAAAGCTAGGATCTAGCCCTTCCAGCTTCAGAGAGGGATCTCTCTATAGGATTTAGATTTTTTTTAACTTTAGATATTAGGCTAGTTAAAGAAATAGGTAGGTTTTTGTTGTAAAAGTGTTTTTTGAATTGGTTGAGACAGTTTACACATCCATTGGGCTATGGGGTCTGCGCTTACATAAAATATGAAATACAACCAGAAACGTAAAGAAAGACTTCCACAGGGCGAGATAATATACTCACAAGATCTTTTAATAGCTTAAATGATGGACAAAAGAAGAGATAAGAAAGATAAATTCAACTAAGAAGCAGTTACGAATTCCTTAATTGAAAACACCAGAAGATAAACACTAAAACCTTTATGAATCAGAAACAGGGTATCTGAGATAAATCCTGCAACATTCGCTACTCTTAAAGATTAGTTTCAGAAAACAATATGATCACAAAATAAGAAACATTCAACTTAGAGAATAACATCACCAGTGAATACAGGCAAGAATCCTATAAAAGTGCCTCCTTTTCATTAATGGTAGATCTCTTAAAAAATGTTACAGTCTGATAGCGCTAGGGTGTGAGAATCAACAACCCTCAATACTTAGAAAAGTGAAGTATTTATAATTCAAATTACAAACATTCCTGTCATAACTGATCACGACATGCTCATTCTATTTTTAGTCTAACTAATTTAACTAATCAAAACTGCTTGGTGACTTGGTGTAACTGCACGCGGAAATTATGGGGTAGGCCGTTGGTGAGGTTCCTGCGCAACCTCCTCTGACTGGACAGGTGACTGGACATGGACAACTCATTTGCTAATCGAGCAGATCACAGAGTTCCTCCCATCTTATGTGACTAGGCACCGTGACTTTGAGAAGTCTTCGATACACTTCATCCATTTCTGTATATTTGGCGAATGTGGGCTTAGTGAGGAATACGTATCGAATCTCGTATTGGATGCTGATGTCCAACTGAAGAGCGTCTAGGAATGCTTTGCCATTGATGCTCCCTTGTATGCCAGCAAACTTGGAACTGTCCTTAGACACTTCAGCCAATCTTTTCTTGTAATCCGGAAGTGTCACCAGTTTGTCATTAATGACTTTCAAACCAGGTAGGTCTTTCTTTTGGAGAGCCTCAATCTTATTAAAAAACTTATGTACCCCTTGGTCCATGATCTGAACCTTTTCTTCCAATTGAAGCATTAATCCTCTCTTGGTCAAAACTCTCTTGACCTCAAGGATGGTCTCTGTTCTGTCTTCTATCTTCAACTCTTCTAGCTCTTCTCTGGTCTTGGAATTGAGGAATTTGATTATATCATTTGCCTGAGTTGGTCTATCTCCCAATTCCACTCTGGTCTTCTCAATAGTCTGTTTACTCCTCTGGACCAACTCGCTCTGTTCGAACATGATTTGGATCATGGGCCAGATTTCATTTATGGACTTTATGATGTTTGTCCATACATTCTTTTTGACCTCAGCCAAAGTCTTCCCTGCCATTGTTTACTTTTGGAGATGCGGTAAATCCTTCCTGAGATGCTCAGTTACCTACCTTTCTTTGGATAGGCTAGTTTGGAAAGAAGTTTTGAGTTCCTGGAGGTTCTCAACTTCCTTCTTCAGCCTGCTGATTTCTGTCTCTTGCAGGTTCATTTTCTCCATGGATTTGGCAAGATCAGTTGTCCCTTCCTGTGGTGTCACTGGTGTTGCGGATGGGATTGTTGTTACTGTTGTTGTACTTGTCCCTAAGATTGGGATTGCAGTCAATGGGATGGCTTCCATAGATTTCAGATGTTCTTTCTCCTTTAACAGTTTTTCCATCTCTGCTTCCATTTCTTTGAGCTGGGTGTTCTGCTCCATGAGCAACTTAAGCATTTCATCCTTCTCTCCTTCTTTCTCTGTTATATCCTTCGCCTGTGAGTCCTCTGTGGGTGGGAGTTTCAGCTATTTTCTCAAGGATGCGATGTCTGCATTCTTCTTCTTTATCATCTCTTCTGCAGCTTTGACGTTCGAGGGATCATAGCCAATCTTGAGGACCAGCTCCTCCAAGGTTTTAATTCTGTTGTCTTTTGCAAAGGATGAAATCTTATCCAGCTTTAGCTGAGATTGAGCGTTGTTGAGTGACACATGAAATTTTGCAGCTGAAGCAGAAGCATGCACCAATGTGTGAAAAACCATTTCTCCAGTCTGTTTTTGCAAATCCATCTGATCTGTTGGGTGCACGTCCTTCGTCTGGAACTCGAAGGTGGCCCTCTTGTAATCTGTGATTACCTTGGGTTCTGGTAACTGTGCCTGAAGGAAGGCCATGCGCATCCTGCCCTTTTCTGTGTCAAATGCAGACAACAGCCTGTGTTGCACAGTTGACGTTTTCTTTCGAAACTGAGCATAGGTACTGCTGGTGAGAGTATGATTTTTTTTCTTAATCATCTCGTACTTCTCGAAGATGATCAATTTGGGCCCAGTCTTGCCTTGCTGAGTGTCTAATGGGGAGTCTGTAGACTTCTTCGGCACAACTGGAGTGATTTATTTATACAAGCTCAACCCGAAGGGTGGAATGACAGAATTATTCACTGTGGTAGGAGGGGCTTCTTGTTCTACAATCTGACCAGGCGTTGAAACTGTCTTTGGCCTCTTAGTGTGCAACTGGAACTCTTCTGATGATACCTCCATTACAGGCGGAGACGACTCTTGCCGAGGCCTTTTTTCCTTAGGGACCTGTGATGTGGTAGTTGTTTTCACAGTCACAGGGGAAACCTGTTGTTCTGCTTCGATCAGTGTGTCAGGCATCCACACTTTCTGATTTGCAAATTTTTCGATCTCGGGCTTGGACTCATGAACATACGGGATGTTTTTATTTTTCACCCGCATTTCTGAAATGATCCCGTGTGGATCATAGTGCCATGGGAAACTAGTAAAGAATTTCATTTCTTTCAATATTTTGTTCAGCTTCTTCCCCGACGCCTCGGCTATTGCAGATGAAAGAGCCAATCTACCCCTTGATTCTCAATTGCTGCTTCTTCTTAAGGGAAACAAAATGAATGTCATCTGAATTCATGATCCTCCTTATATACTCTAATGCAAAGATTCTTACCGACACATACTTTGGTAGTTTGTAGGGTGCCAATTCACACCCGAAAACTCGGATCTCAGTGTGGTTTTGATACAGGTACCAGTCCCCTGTCTTTGCGTTGTCCGAGAGATGTAGAATTCTCTGGACCTCATCGTTTATTCGTGGCTCGGGCCTGCCACTCAACATGCCTACCACAGGGTGGTAGAAAAGATCAATAAATGCCTTGAAGATATACTATGTGGAATTGTGCTTCAACAAAGATGTCCACGCTATGACTGGCTGAGGCCTTCCCTCTACGTCCATTTTCTGCATAGAAAAACTGAATTTATCTGCTTGATAGAAAACAAACATGTAAGCCAATATGGACGAATATCTGAACATGCCTTCTGTGCCAAAATTCATGAACTGTTCGTGAATATTGTTGGCCAAGAAGGTACTGAAATCAAACTCTATGGTAGATTTTTCATCTATGGAGAATATAGATAGAAAACCTAGAATGGGCTCATCTACCCACTGGTCGAAATAGTACCCTAACAGAGCACAGAGGGAGGAAATGATCTGATTTCCCTTGGTGGAGAACATGGATGATGGGTAAGGGGGATTTGTGGAAGGGAGTGGAGCGGAGGTGGGAAGGAACAACTCGAAATATTGAGCTCTCTGGGGAAAAGTCATCTTTTGATACAACTCTGTAAGGATTTCTAGGTTGAACGGGGAAACAAAATCAGCATGGGGAATTTGCATCATTTGATCTATGTCTTCGGGCGTGATGAAGAACAAGGCATCTCCGGATGAGGAGATGACGACCCTTTGGTTAGTAATATAATGAGCTTGGCACTTAAGGGAAAATTTGGGAAAGTGGTGGATCTGGGGAAATAGGTACAGGGGAAAATTGGACTCCCAGAGTCCAATTTCATCGCTCTGGTCCAGGAACACTTCCCGGAGCCATGACTGGAGGTGTGAAAAGTCGAAATCGTATATGGTATCCACGATCAATCTGTCTTTGTCGACCAATGGTATTTTGTCCAAGTCGACAAGAGGCGGGAGAAAAGGATTCTCCTCTCCTTCTGCTTGTCTTGGCTTTGGCGCCATCTCTGCAATAGTACCTGCAAATAACATGGAGTTAGTGGGTTCGACTGACTATGGATGAAGGCAACGGGAATGCAATGGAGTATTAAGAGGTAATATGGTGCAATGGATGAATAGTGAATGAAGGGGGAATAACGGTAGTTTTATTTAAAATTTGGGTCGGTCAGGCGTGGTTGACAGGTCATCAGGATAACGGGCATGTTATCCCATAATAAATGGACAACGGGCCACTTGGGGGTGAGATGGCAGGTGACGATGGCCAAAACATATAGATGGGTGACGTGGAGGCTAGGGATTGGACGTAAAAGTCGTGATAAGGGGCTGGTCATGAGTGAAAGGGGTAGGGGTTTGACAGCAGGGACTGACAACAGTTATGGGATGTGACCTAACTCAGGAACTAGCGAGACAAGTGGGAGATGACGTACATGAGTGACGAGGGTTGTCAGATGGCAGATGGGAATGGGACTTCAGGACCAATAGGCTGAGGCCAAGTATGACCGGGGCCCTGCCAGAGGAGAGAACAATTCCGGACCCCCCCCCCCAGGTTAAAAGCAAAACATTGAGGGGGGTCTGAAATTCATTGTGATCCATTGATCTGCGCACTTGTTTCCTGGCCACAGATCTTAGCGTGCTCTTTAATCCTCATTCCGGACCCCCCCCCTCCATTAAAGGAAGAACGGGCGGGGGGGTCTGGAATCCATTGTGGACCGTTGATTTAAGCGCCCTTTCCTGGGCCGTCCAGATGTGCGCCAATGTTATTACCCCCCCCCCCTTGGTTAAAAGCAGAACAATCGGGGGGGTCCGGAAACCTCTGTGAACCATAGATCTGAGCGTCGTGATCGGGACCGTTGATAAGTGCAAGAAACATAAATCAGGAGCGAAGGTCACATGCACTTGGGGAAAAACTTAGGATAAAATCCTTTTATGGGTTTTTCTTCAACTTTATAAAGGAACACCACCATGGGACTTTGACCAACTATCTTTTAAGCATTTGGAACATGGTGTAATCTTGATTTCAAGCTGGTTTTAATGGATTGGAACAATAAAGCAATTGACCTACATGCTAACCTATCTTCCTAGGATGATTAACCTAGATTAAACTGTTGGGTTAAGAAATTGCTCTACCTAAGGGCTATCTGACCAGGATTAGACAGTCTGGTCAGATTTATTCACTAATCTAACCTAAGGGCTATCTAACCAGGATTAGACAGTCTGGTAAAATTTATTCACTAACCTATCAACATTAAATTTAAAAATAACTTGGCCATGCTTGAAAGGTATGGCCAAGTTACTATTATTGCATGGGGTTTTGATTTCAATTCTTTTATGCCCTCTTTTCTTTTTCTTCTTCTTCTTTATTTTCTTTTTCAAATTATTTGCAGAATGAAATATCATTTGTCAACAAAAAATACTAGAGACAGATAATATCCTAGTCACCAGTTGATTCCCATAATTTATGGGGTGATAACAGCGACTCCACCTAGGGATGGTACTTTTTCCTGTGAAGTGCCAAGAATCCTGGTTTCGGTAGTCCTGAAAACTTCTGCCTAGCAGCCTTTGTTGGTTTTATTCTTGAAAATGGGAACAACATTGATCAACATCTTAGGGCCTTCTCTTCGGGCTTCAACTAATTGACGAATGTTCTTCACTCAGAAAATGCAAGTAACAATGAAACTTAAACTGGTATGTACAATGGAAAGTGAGCACTCAAATCTTCTACTGAGGTGGGACATAATGTTTCATCATTCTGCCATTCACAGGTGCTCCTGGCAGATCTGACCCATCAACGTTGTTTAGCAAAAAGGCATTGTTTCCCCTGAAATCTTGGATCATGTATGGCCCTGTCCACAGATTGTCAAATTTCCCATGCTTTCCATTGTCCTCATTCCTAGCATCCCATATCAATACCAAATCTCCTAACTCAAAATCATCTTCCTTGGTTCGCTTGTCGAAGATTTTCTTGATATTTTCTTGGATTACCTGAGTCTTATTGAAAACTTCTTCTCTAGTCTGTTGCAAATGGATCATCTGGTTGATCCTTCTCTGTGAATCATTTGGCTCATCTTGAACATCTTGAAGAAACTTCATGGAAGGGACTCCTAAAGAAGTAGGAAACATTACCTCTGTACCATAGACCAGCTGGTATGGTGACATACCAATTGACCTTTTGGTAGTCATCCTGTCAGCCCATAAAGCAAACACCAACTTATTGTGCCATGATTTCTTATTTTCCTGCAATGTTTTCTTGATGATATTTACCAAGGTTTTGTTTGAAGATTCTGCCAACCCATTCCCCTGAGGGTAATAGGTGGTGGAATGCCCCAAACCAATGTGATACCGGTTGCATAAATCTATAAGTTTCTTTGAGCGAAAAGAAACTGCATTGTCAGTGATAAGCTTTCTAGGACAACCAAAACGAGATAAAATATTATTTTCAAAAAATTTGATAATAACAGAGTCAATGGCTTGCCTGCTTGGTATTGCTTCAATCCATTTGGTAAAATAATCGGTGGCAGTGAGAATCCACCGGTGCTGGCCCGATGATGGGGGATGTATTTCTCCAATGAAGTCGAGCCCCCATTGCTGGAAAGGGGATTCAACTGAGATTGGTTTTAGGGGTAGAGGAAGGAGTTTCCTTTTGCCCTCAAACAATTGACATTGGTGGCATGCTGTTACTTTTTGATGCACATCTGCAAACAGGGTGGGCCAATAAAATCTAGCTCTGAGTATTTTGTTAGTTGTGACCTTCCAATTCAAATGGCCACAACATTCTCCCACATGAAACTCTTGCAACACTTTATCAGCTTCATCTTTCAGTAAACAATTTAACAAAATGCATGCAGGGTCTTTCCAATACAAATTGCCTTCTAGAATACATAGTTTCAAAGCTTTCAACTTTAAAAATCTAGTTTTAGTCTTAGTTAAACCAGGGGGAGCTTGTAAATTTTGTAAAACGAATATAAGGTCTGCATACCATGGAGAGTTGAGAAATACCTCTCTTACATTTGGAGTCGCCATCTCACCCTGTTCATCTGCCACATCTAAAAAATTAATGTCAAGAGATTGAAAGTTAGATTCAACCATTAATTTAGCAAGGCCTTGGCCTTTGACTAGTTTAGTGGGATTAATCTCTAAATCGTATTCTAAAATGATAGCAATCCATTTTCCCCTTCTTCCATCTGGATTGTCCTGTGTCAAGATGTCCTTTACAACCACGTTCGGAACATAAGCTATGGTGTGGGAATGGAGAATGTAGACCCTAAAGTCCTTTAGAGCTTTTACCAAAGCAAAATCTTGCTTCTCCATGATCTTGTAATTCAGAGCAGCATATCTTAATGATTTGCTAAATAAAGCTATGGGTTGTTCATACCCTTCACTGTTCTTCTGCAGTAACACTGCCCCTATAGTATGTTCAGAGGCGAAAGAAAAAATAAAGAAATCCTAAGTAAAATCCGGACTGATCAAAACTGGGGCTTTTGTGAGTGCTCGTTTGACCTGTTCGAAAGATTGTCTGGACTCAGAGTCCCATTTTATTTTTACGTCTTTTTTAAGCATGTTTGTAATGTTCCTGAGGATTTCTACTAGATTGGGAATGAATCTGCGTAGAAAGTTAATTTGCCCAATAAAAGACTATAGTTCTTTGAGGTTTCTTGGGTGTTCTAACTTTAGTATGGCCTCGATTCTGCTGGGGTCTATTTTGATTCCATCTTTAGAGATGATGTGTCCCAACAGTTTTCCTTCTTCTAACCCAAAAAGAAACTTCTTAGGATTTAAAGAAATCCCAAACCTTCTACATTTCTTGAAAACTCATCTAAGGTGCCTTAGGTGTTCGTCGTTAGATTGGGAAAATACAGTCACATCATCTAAATATACGACAATAAATTTGCCTGATTCTTCCACGAAGGCGATATCCATTGCCCTCTGGAAAGTGGCTCCTGTGTTCATCAGACCAAAAGGCATATTCACATACATGAAAGTGCCCCAAGGTGTGGTGAAAGCGGTTTTTTCTTGGTCGTCCGGGTGAACTAAGACCTGATTGTAACCAGAAAAACCATCCAGTAGAGAAATTCGTTTGGACCGGACCACTCTTTGCAGGATGTGGTCCATCTTCGGCAAGGGGTAATTATCCTTCAAGAGGCTTTATTAAGATTTCAGAAATCTATGCAGAGTCTGATTTCCCCTGTTTTCTTACATGTAGGGACCAGATTAGAGACCCACTTGGAAAAACGTAATGGAACTATGATTTTGGCATCGTACATTTTCTTGATTTCCTTTTCTACCAAAGGGAGCAACTTGGGATTTATCCTCCTAAGTTTCTGCCTAAACGGTTTTTGATCTTCCTTTATTGGAATCCTGTGTTGTATTATGCTGGTATCATAGGCTTTCAAATCTTCATAGCCCCAAGAAAAAACATCAGAATATTCTTTGAACAGCTCAATGTATTTGATCTTTTTCTCTGGGGGTAATGATTTAGACAGTTTGACCATCCTAGGTTTCTCCTCAGTCCCTATATTACAGTCTTCTACCTCTTGTCCATGGGCTTCTACTTTTGGTTATTTAGCTACGTCGTTATAGTCAAACAAATCTTCTAAAGGAACAAGACCTCTAGGTAAAAGACTGTTTTTTAACTATAAAACATCAGCATCCATTTCATCATTGCCTAATTCTATTGAATCTACAGTATTTACACTATCAATTTCAAAATCGAAATTATTTACATTTTCATTTTCACTTTCTAAATCTATATTTGTACATTCAAAATCGTTCTTACATTGCAGAAAATCCTCGATCTGATCATCGTTACCGAAAAATTGCCAATACCTGATGTTGTTGGGAACTGTCGGTCTACATCTCACCTCAACATTATATGGGTGAGTCGGGCGGAAAGGAATCTTACAGGTGGTTGCTGACATAGCCAATCCGTCGGCCATAATATTCTGCCCCCTCAGCATTACCTGCAAGTCTACTTCAGTAAAACACCTCAAGGCATAAAGAACGACATTCCTATAAGCTCTAAGACGAGGTTGTTTGGCAGCGTACTCACCTTTGACTTGCTTGATTATCAATTTAGAATCACCTCTTACCATTATTTTCTTAGCACCAACTTTCTTCAAAAGCTTCAGGCCGAGCATCAAAGCTTCATACTCAGCAATATTGTTAGTACATTGAAAATTTAATGTGTAAGAGTGATTCTCTGAACACCTTTTTCTATGATTATGTAGCCAGAATCCAGCTCCTTCTCCTTCTTTACTCACAGCACCATCAAAATCCATGCTCCAGAAATTAGCGGGTAGCTCTTCAGTTATCACGTTCTTCATCTTTGCTACCTCAATGCTTTCTTGGCTTTCATCTTGACTAGGTGTGTCTTCCATCAGCTGAGTATCTGGATCCTCCGTATCACCATAATTGTACAAGATGAACGAATCTAGATCGGAATGTGCGGAATAGAGGGGATAATTGTGTGGTTTTTCTTGGCTACTGACCATGTACTTCATCAGTGTTTCTCTGTATAGCCTCCTCTGTTGCCCAAACACTGGGATAGTGGCATAAGACATATCCAGCTGCAGGGTTCCTTTCAACTTTGCCCCCCAAGACCGAGATAGAAACATTCCATACTTCAGCGGGATGTCTGCAACCACCACATCCATTACCATGCTTTTGGCAGGGATCTGAACCAAGGTGATGCATAAGTCTTTGATCAAACCAATACATTTAACTCTGCTAGAGTCAAATGAGTGTAAATCCTTGTATGGTCTAGTTACCTCCAGTCCCAGCTTTTCCATTACTGCTCTAGGCATCAGATTATGTGAAGCGCCTGAGTACAACATAGCGTTGTGCAAGATCAAGTCATGTATGTTTAAACTGATGTAAAAAGGAGCAACCTCCCTAGTATCATCTTGACCATCTACTTCAGGTCCGAAAAGAAGTTCGGGATGATCGTCAGTAAGGTTCACAGTGTCTGAATGGTTTACTGATCCAATGGTTAAGGCCTTTGTGCCTATGTCAGGTTCAATGGCCAGTGCTTTGATCACCTGTGAACGATAACCGCCTCTCTTCATCAACTCTGTAAGTGGGATGGAAATTTTTATTTTGGCTAATTCCCCCTCAAGGCTGAAAGGTGTAGGGTTTCTGCTCATTGATTCTAGTTTGTCCACCATATTCTTCTGCTCAGAAGTACTTGGTGGGTTAACAGGTGAAACCTAGGGCTGTGATGGCCTTTTCAGAATAGTGATATTTTTCTTCATGGGGGCGTCAGCTTTACTCTTCTTAGGAATCTTCTCAACAATAGTTTTCTCAGGAGTCTTCTCAGTAGATGGTTCAGGGGTCTTCTTGGTCTCAGCTACCTTCTGTATTTCAGTCATCTTTTTTGGTGAATTCCCTTCTGTTTTCTTACTCCGCAGATTGTACTGACGATGTACCTCCAAAATAGCATTTTCAAAGGCCTTTTGTTCTGCATCTTCGGCTTCCTCACTTACCTTTGTTTGATTGAGCAGAAAAAGTTCCTGCTCTTCTTGGGTAAGGAAAATGGCCTCGTTGTCATGAATTCCCATAAGGTTGATGTGAGTGTCCTCCAATTCCTCAATCACCTCCCCTCCTTCATCATCATAGTTTTCTTGCAATGGAGGTCTGAGCTTCTGATCTGGACCTCTCTGGTCTCTTTGATATATAGGATCTATCTGTCTAATTTGAGGAGGGTTTCTCCTGAAATTGGGATTTCAAACCTGAGGAGCAGGTAGGTTGTCTTTTGGAGGATTTCTGTCTGACAAATTCATTCTTTCCATCATCAGTTCCACTGTTCGGGCCAAAGAATCCAGTTTGGAATCTTTGTTCGACATGGAAGGTTCTTCTTTGATTGTGACTCTTCTTTCTGACCTCTGTCGTGCTATTTTTTCCAACAGATTAGCCTCCACACTAATAGCACTTTTCCGCATGTCTTCCAGGGTGGTGGAATTTCTTTCTCTTAACTGGCAAGACATGTTGGCATCAAATCCATCAAGGAATTTAATTAATGCCAGACCCTGTGGGGGTTTGATTTCAGTTGGGATTGCATTGTATAGGTTGTTAAAACGGGTGCAGTAGTCTTGAACCGTCTCACCTTGATTTCTTCTTATATTCTCGTATTCTGACAGTGTCTGAAGAGGGTTTTTCTTTACCTTCCATCTATCGAGAAAACTCCTTTGGAACGCGACGATGTCAGGGGTGGAGGTGGCAGGCAAAGCTTTGAACCATTTTTTGACATCACCTGTCAAACTTTGAGCAAACAATCGCATTTGAATGTCAGCCTCAACAACTTCTTGCAAGTCAAAATAATCATTCATTTTGTCGACATGTTGTTGGGAATTTAAAGGTCCTGTTGCGTTGCACTGTGGAAGTCTAGTTTGGTAATCTTGGGGCATGGCATGTAACAACGCAGCCAACACCAGGGGAGCATATCAAGCTGCCATGATGGGTGGAGGAGGTGGGGCAATGACTTGGATGGTTGGCGAGGTAGCGGTTGAAGACATGGACGAAGAGGGACTGGATAATACGGAGGGAGTGATTTGAGGTTTAGTCGTGGGAGACTGAACTTCGGGGGTTCAGGGTTGCAACGCAGTCGGGTCAAAGACGATTTCAGTCACAAAACTTTCGGACCGTGTCCTTACCAGGTTTCGCTGTGAAAAGGTATTGAGGTCAAGGCTTTGATAAGCAGACGGCTCTCCTGAAAAAGAAGGAGACCTATAAAGGGGATTTTGACTCACTGAATCGACAGCTAACGTCTTTCGCCTAAGCAAATTTTCGGGGTTATCTATTCCTATCGCGGGTTCTGGGTCTGGATGAGATCGAGTGTGAACTTTCTTGGGAGCCAAAACTCTTTTTGGGATTATATATATATATATATATATATATTTTATTTTGTGAATCTGAAAATAATATGTACAATGTTTGATCAACCTCTGAACATTACTTTCTCCTCAAATTTAAACGTTCTTTTTAGGGGAAAGAAGACGTGAAATTATCAATTTTTAGTTCATCCCCAGTGGAGTCGCCATTATGTTAGCACTTGGTAAATTTCCTAGAGGTTGAAAAAGAAGAAATCTACAAAGGTAACTTTATCCAACCGCTTGTAAAGCTGGGATCTAGCCCTTCCAGCTTCAGAGAGGGATCTCTCTATAGGATTTAGCTTTGTTTTTAACTTTAGATATTAGACTAGTTAAAGAAATAGGTAGGTTTTTGTTGTAAAAGTGTTTTTTGAATTGGTTGAGACAGTTTACACATCCATTGGGCTATGGGGTCTGCGCTTACATAAAATATGAAATACAACCAAAAACGTAAAGAAAGACTTCCACAGGGAGAGATAATATACTCACATCATCTTTTAATAGCTTAAATGATGGACAAAAGAAGAGATAAGAAAGATAAATTCAACTAAGAAGCAGTTAAGAATTCCTTAATTGAAAACACCAGAAGATAAACACTAAAACCTTTATGAATCAGAAACAGGGTATCTAAGATAAATCCTGCAACATTCGCTACTCTTAAAGATTAGTTTCAGAAAACAATATGATCACGAAGTAAGAAAACATTCAACTTAGAGAATAACATCACCAGTGAATACACGCAAGAATCCTGTAAAAGTGCCTCCTTTTCATTAATGGTAGATCTCTTAAAAAATGTTACAATCTGATAGTGCTAGGGTGTGAGAATCAACAACCCTCAATACTTCGAAAAGTGAAGTATTTATAATTCAAATTACAAACGTTCCTGTCATAACTGATCAGGACGTGCTCATTCTATTTTTAGTCTAACTAATTTAACTAATCAAAACTGCTTGGTGACTTGGTGTAACTGCACGCGGAAATTCTAGGGTAGGTCGTTGGCAAGGTTCTTGCACAACCTCTTCTGACTGGACAGGTGACTGGACATGGACAACTCATCTGCTAATCGAGCAGATCGCAGAGTTCCTCCCATCTGATGTGACTAGGCATCGTGACTTTGAGCAGTCTTCGATACACTTCGTCCATTTTTGTATATTTGGCGAATGTGGGCTTAGTGAGGAATATGTATCGAATCTCATGTTGGATGTTGATGTCCAACTGAAGAGAGTCCACGAATTCTTTGCCAGTGATGCTCCCTTGTATGCCAGCAAACTTGGAACTGTCCTTAGACACTTCAGCCAATCTTTTCTTGTAATCCAGAAGTGTCACCAGTTTGTCATTAATGACTTTCAGACCAGGTAGGTCTTTCTTTTGGAGAGCCTCAAACTTATTAAAAAACTTATGTACCCCCTGGTCCATGATCTGAACCTTTTCTTCCAATTGAATCATTAATCCTCTCTTGGTCAAAACTCTCTTGAACTCAAGGATGGTCTTTGTTCTGTCTTCTATCTTTAGCTCTTCTAGCTCTTATCTGGTCTTGGAATTGAGGAATTTGATTATATCATTTGCCTGAGTTGGTGTATCTCCCAATTCCACTCTGATCTTCTCAATAGCCTGTTTACTCCTCTGGACCAACTCGCTCTGTTCGAACATGATTTGGATCATGGGCCAGATTTCATTTATGGACTTTATGATGTCTATCCATACATTTTCTTTGACCTCAGCCAAAGTCTTCCCTGCCATTGTTTGCTTTTGGAGCTACTGTAACTCCTTCTTGAGTTGCTCAGTTACCTGCCTTTCTTTGGATAGGCTAGTTTGGAAAGAAGTTTTGAGTTCCTGGAGGTTCTCAACTTCCTTCTTCAGCCTGCTGATTTCTATCTCTTGTAGGTTCATTTTCTCCATGGATTTGGCGTGAACAACTGTCCCTTCCTATGGTGTCACTGGTGTTGCGGATGGGAGTGTTGTTACTATTGCTGTACTTTTCCCTGAGATTGGAATAGAAGTCAATGGGATGGCTTCCATAGATTTCAGTTGTTCTTTCTCCTTTAGCAGTTTCTCCATCTCTGCTTCCATTTCTTTGAGCTGGGTGTTCTGCTCCATGAGCAACTTAAGCATTTCGTCCTTCTCACATTCTTTCTCTGCTATCTCCTTTGCTTGTGAGTCCTCTGTGGGCGAGAGTTTCAGCTGTTTCTCAAGGATGCGATGTCTGCATTCTTCTTCTTTATCATCTCTTCTGCAACTTTGACATTCGAGGGATCATAGCCGATCTTGAGGACCAGCTCCTCCAAGGTTTTAATTCTGTTGTCTTTTGCAAAGGATGAAATCTTCTCCAGCTTTAGCTGAGTTTGAGCATTGTTGAGTGACACCTAAAATCTTGCAGTTGAAGCAGAAGCATGCGCCAATGTGTGAAAAATCATTTCTCCAGTTTGTTTGTGCAAATCCATCTGATCTGCTGGGTGCACGTCCTTCGTCTGGAACTCGAAGGTGGCCCTCTTGTAATCTGTGATTACCTTGGGTTCTGGTACCTACGCTTGAAGGAAGGCCATGTGCATCCTGCCCTTTTCTGTGTCAAATGAAGACAACAACCTGTGCTGCGCAGTTGACGTTTTCTTTTGAAACTGAGCATAGGTACTGCTGGTGAGAGTCTGATTCTTTTTCTTAATCATCTCATACTTCTCGAAGATGCTCAATTTGGGCCCAGTCTTGCCTTGCTGAGTGTCCAATGGGGAGTCTATAGACTTCTTCGGCACAACTGGAGTGATTTCTTTATACAAGCTCGATTAGAAGGGTGGAATGACAGACTTAGTCACTGTGGTAGGCAGGGCTTCTTGTTCTACAATCTGACCAGGTGTTGAAACTGTCTTTGGCCTCTTAGTGTGCAACTGGAACTCTTCTGATTATACCTCCATTACAGATGGAGACGACTCTTGTCGAGGCCTTTTTTCCTTAGGGACCTGTGGCATGGTAGTTGTTTGCACAGTCACAGGGGAAACCTGTTGTTCTGCTTCGATCAGTGTGTCAGGCATCCACACTGTCTAATTTGCAAATTTTTCGATCTCGGGCTTGGACTCATGAACATATGGGATGTTTTTATTTTTCACCCGCATTTTTGAAATGATCCCGTGTGGATCATAGTGCCATGGGAAACTAGTAAATAATTTCATTTCTTTCAATATTCTGTCAGCTTCTTCCCCGATGCTTCGACTATTGCAGATGAAAGAGCCAATCTACCCCTTGATTCTCAATTGTTGCTTCTTCTTAAGGGAAACAAAATGAATGTGATCTAAATTCATGATCTACCTTATATACTCTAACGCAAAGATTCTTACCGGCACATACTTTGGCAGTTTGTAGGGTGCCAATTCACACCCAAAAACTCGGATCTCAGTGTGGTTTTGATAGAGGTACCAGTCCCCTATCTTTGCATTGTCCGAGAGATGTAGAATTCTCTGAACCTCGTCGTTTATTCGTGGCTCGGGCCTGCCACTCAATATGCTTACCACAGGGTGGTAGAAAAGATCAATAAATGCCTTGAAGCTATACTCTGTGGAATTGTGCTTCAACAAAGATGTCCACGCTATGACTGGCTGAGGCCTTCCCTCTGCGTCCATTTTCTGCATAGAAAAACTGAATTTATCTGCTTGATAGAAAACAAACATGTAAGCCAATATGGATGAATATATGAACATGCCTTTTGTGCCAAAATTCATGAACTGTTCATGAATATTGTTGGCCAAGAAGGTACTGAAATCAAATTGTGTGGTAGGTTTTTCATCTGTGGAGAAAAATAGATAGAAAACCCAGAATGGGCTCATCTACCCACTGGTCGGAATAGTACCCTAACAGAGCACAGAGGGAGGAAATGATCTGATTTCCCTTGGTGGAGAACATGGACGACGATTAAGGGGGATTTGTGGAAGGGAGTGGAGCAGAGGTGGGAAGGAACAACTCGAAAATTTGAGCTCTCTGGGGAAAATTCATCTTTTGATACATCTCTATAAGGATTTCTAGGTTGAATGGGGAAACATAATCAGCATGGGGAATTTGCATCATTTGATCTATGTCTTCAGGCGTGATGAAGAACAGGGCGTCTCCGGATGAGGAGACGATGGCCCTCTGGTCAGGAATATAATGAGCTTGGCACTTAAGGGAAAATTCGGGAAAGTGGTGGATCTGGGGAAACAAGTACAGGGGCAAATTGGACTCCCAAAGTCCAATTTCATCGCTCTGGTCCAGGAACACCTCCCAGAGCCATGACTGGAGGTGTGAAAAGTCGAAATCGCATATGGTATCCATGATCAATCTATCTTTTTCGACCAATGGTATTTTTTCCAAGTCGACAGGAGGCGGGAGAAAAGGATTCTCCTCTCCTTCTGCTTGTCTTGGCTTTGGTGCCATCTCTGCAACAGTATCTACAAATAACATTGAGTTAGTAGGGTCGACTGACTGTGGATGAAGGCGATGGGAATGCAATGGAGGATTAAGAGGTAATCTGGTGCAATGGATGAATAGTGAATGAAGGGGGAATAACGGTAGTTTTATTTAAAATTTGGGTCGGTCGGGCGCGGGAGACATGTCATCAGGATAACTGGCATGTTATCCCGTAATAAATGGACAACGAGCCACTTGGGGGTGAGATGGTAGGTGACGGTGGCCAAAACATACGAACAGGTGATGTGGAGGCTAGGTATTGGACGTAAAAGTCGTGATAAGGGTCTGGTCATGAGTGAAAGGGGTAGGGGTATGACAACAGGGACTGACAACAGTTATGGGATGTGACCTAACTAGGGAAACAGCGAGACAAGTGGGAGATGACGTCCATGAGTGACGAGGGCTGTCATATGGCAGATGGGAATGGGACTTTAGGACCAATAGGATGAGGCCAAGTATGACTGGGGCCCCGCCAGAGGAGAGAACAATTCCGGACCCCCCCCCCTCGGTTAAAAGCAGAACATCAGGGGGGGGTCTGAAATTCATTGTGATCCATTGATCTGCGCGCTTGTTTCCTGGCCACAAATCTTAGCATGCTCTTGAATCCTCATTCCGGACCTCCCCCCCCTCCATTAAAGGCAAAATAGACGGGGGGTCCGGAATCCATTGTGGACCGTTGATTTAAGCGTCCTTTCCTGGGCCATCCAGATGTGCGCCAATGTTATTACCGATTCCGGACCCCCCCCCTTGGTTAAAAGTAGAACGATCGGGGGGGTCCGGA
Organism: Picea engelmannii; assembly: GCA_009831015.1. Lineage (NCBI taxonomy): Eukaryota > Viridiplantae > Streptophyta > Pinopsida > Pinales > Pinaceae > Picea > Picea engelmannii. The sequence continues at coordinate 417,168 of ML782360.1, read as the reverse complement.
AACCTCTGTGAACCATAGATCTGAGTGTCATGATCGAGGTCGTTGATAAGTGCAAGAAACATAAATCAGGAGCGAAGGTCACATGCACTTGGGGAAAAACTTAGGATAAAAGCCTTTTATGGGGTTTTCTTCAACTTTATAAAGGAACACCACCATGGGAATTTGACCAACTATCTTTTAAGCATTTGGAACATGGTGTAATCTTGATTTCAAGATGGTTTTAATGGATTGGAACAATAAAGCAACTGACCTACATGATAACCTATATTCCTAGGACGATTAACCCAGATTAAACTGTTGGGTTAAGAAATTACTCTACCTAAGGTCTATCTGACCAGGATTAGACAGTCTAGTTAGATTTATTCACTAATCTAACCTAAGGGCTATCTGACCAGGATTAGACAGTCTGGTCAGATTTATTCACTAACCTATCAACATTAAATTTAAAAAGAACTTGGCCATGCTTGAAAGGTATGGCCAAGTTACTATTATTGCATGGGGCTTTCATTTCAATTCTTTTATGCCCTCTTTTCTTTTTCTTCTTTTTCTTTATTTTCTTTTTTCTTTTTTCTTTTCTTTTTCAAATTATTTGTAGAATGAAATATCATTTGTCAACAAAAAATACTAGAGACAGATAATATCCTAGTCACTAGTTGATTCCCATAATTTATGGGGTGATAACAGCTTCCAGAGAGGATCCACTTTCACTACACCCTGACGACCGTCACCTTAGCAGCAAACACCTTATTGGGGACCGCAGCACCAGCAACAACGTCGCCTGCAGCAGCAACAGTTTAGGCTTGTTCAGTAGAAAAGATCAGCATTTCAGGCCAGTGGGTCGTCATCTTCTACTTCAGGTACCAGGACTACTGGGCCGAAGAAGGGGTGTTGGACGTGTGGGGAGCCACACTACTAGTGCGACTATCCTATGGAGAGGACCAGAGTGTCCAGATCAGCCGAACCCACTACCGTGGGAGATATGGGCAAGGTCCATTAGATTCATGCAGCGGTGAATAACCGCCAGGAAGATCACCATTCGACTATGCTCGAGACGACAGGTACTGTCGTTGACTAGACCCTTAGTATTTTGATAGACCCAGGTGCTACTGAGAGTTTCATTTCTGGTGCAACGCTAAAAAGGATTAAGGTAAAGACAGTCGAACAAGACGAGTTTAGCTTCATAGAGATGTCTTCAGGAGCCAAACAGAAGGTTGGAGGAAAGGTTATGGCCTGTGCCCTTAACCTGGGAGAGTTTTTCACGAGGGTCAACTTGTACGTCATGATCTTAGGATCTTATGACGTTGTGATTGGTATGGATTGGTTGGAATCGCATGAGGTGATACTCAACTGTAAGATGAAATGGTTGAGCTTGGTCGATGATGAAGGACATAGACGTGTGATTGTAGGACGGAATGAGGGAGTATCCCTGAGGTTCGTCTCTTCCTTACAGTTACGGAAGAGTATGTGCAAGGGGTGCAAGATTTATGCGATCCTCGCGCTAAACGAAAAGGGAGTAGCGGAAGGTCTAGAACACCTTCCGGTGGTGAAGGAGTTTGCGGACGTATTTCCAGAGGAGTTGCCTGGGATGTCGCTGGAAAGGGAATTGGAGTTTACCATAGACCTGAAACCGAGGACCGAACCGATAGAAAGAACACCTTATCGGATGTTGACCCCAGAGTTTCAAGAGTTGAAACTGCAACTGAAGGAGTTGCTGGACTTGGGAATGATACGTCCTAGGGTGTCACCATGGGGTGCATTGGTTATTTTCATTCAAAAGAAGGACAGATCATGGAGGCTTTGCATTGACTACCGTCAACTGAACAAGGCTACGATCAAGAATCAATGTCCCTTACCAAGAATTGATGATCTGTTCGATCAAATGAAGGGTGAAACGGTTTTCTCCAAGATTGATTTGCGATCAGGGTATCACCAATTACGGATCAAGGAGGATGACGTCCCTAAGACCACCTTTAAGATGATATTTGGACATTACGAGTTTACTGTTTTACCATTTGGACTGACAAATGCGCCAGGAGTATTTATGAGTTTGATGAACAGGGTGTTCCGTGAGTATTTGGACAAGTTCGTCCAAGTATTCATTGACGATATTTTGATCTACTCTCAGACGATGGAGGAGCATGACGAGCACTTGCGCTTGGTACTACAGTGTCTACGAGAGCACAAATTATATGGGAAGTTGTCCAAATGCTATTTTTATCAATCGAGGATTCACTACTTAGGGCATGTCATCTCTGGTGAAGGTATCTTCGTGGATCCAGCCAAGGTCGAGGCTATTATGGAATGGCCTACGCCGATGAATGTCACAGAAGTGCGTAGTTTTATGGGTTTAGCAGGATACTATCGACGATTTGTCGAGGGATTTTCAAAGATAGAAAATCCGATCAAGGAATTGCAGAAGAAAAACAAGAAGTTGTTTGGACCAAGAAATGCGCGGAAGCATTTCGAAGGCTTAAAGAGTTGTTGACCACAGCGCCGATACTAAAGGTCCCTGACATGGACGCAAACTTCCTGGTATGCACTGACGCATCCAAGGAAGGTTTAGGCGGAGTCTTGATGCAAGACGGACGAGTGATTGCTTACATTTTGAGGAAACTGAGAAGGCATTAGGAGAACTACGCGACACACGATTTGGAGTTATTATCCATCATATATGACTTGAAGGTTTGGAGACACTACCTGGTTGGACAAAAATTTGAACTAAAGACTGATCATTGTGGACTACAACACATTTTTATGCAAAGCGACCTGAACGCGTGACAACAACGTTGGTCGGAATTGCTTAGCGAGTACGAATTCAAGATTACTCACATAAAGGGAACAATGAACCGAGTGGCAGATGCCTTGAATCAGAGACCATGCATCTTCTTGGTGTTTCCTCTTCAGATGAACTTAAGTGAGAAAATTCTCACTTTATAGCGTGACGACGAATGGTACAAGGAGGTCGAGGGTTTTATTGGACAAAACACAATGATGGTACCACGATATGAGGGATTTTCTTTTGATAGCGATGGGTTATTGAGGTTTAGAGGTTGGATTTATGTACCACCAAACGACGAGTTGAGGATGTTGATCCTGAGCGAGGCTCATAGAGCAGTTTACATGGCTCACCCAGGAGTCACGAAGATGAGGGCAGACCTTAAACCCTTATTCTTTTGGAAGGGAATGAAGGCTGACATAGTCAACTTTGTGGCTAGATGTCTAGAGTGTCAACAGGTAAAGGATGAACATAGACACCCGGTAGGATTACTTCAACCACATGACATTCCAGAATCAAAATGGGAAGTTATTTCGATGGATTTTATAGTTGGATTGCCACTGACGGCAAGGAGACACGACTTGATTTTTGTAGTAGTAGACACTCTAACGAAGAGTGCTCACTTTATTCTCATGCGTACGACGTATCAGGCACCTGACATAGCGAGAGTTTCCATTAGTGAGATTGTGAGGCTGCATGGCGTGCCTAAGAAGATTATATCCGATCGAGGATCGGTGTTTACTGGACGATTTTGGACGAGTTTCCAAGAGGCCTTGGGAACCCAACTTAATTTTAGTACTGTGTATCACCCAGAGATTGACGAAAATACCGAACGAACAAACCAAACCTTGGAAGACATGTTCCGCATGTACGTGATGGACCAACAAAAGCGTTGGGAGGAATTCTTACCTCTAGTAGAGTTCCCTTACAACAACATTTACCAGAGCACCATTAAGATGGCGCCTTTTGAGTTTCTTTATGGGTGACCGTGTCGAATGCCCTTGAGTTGGGATCATCTTGAGGGTAGGGTCCTGGTGGGACCAGAAGCAATCCAAGAAATGGAAGAGAAAATGCAAACTATAACACAAAGGATTAAAGAAGCGCAGGATCGACAGAAGAGTTATGCCGACGTGCGCCGAGTCGACCGTAGTTATGAGGTCGGCGATCAAGTCTTCTTGTGGGTTAAACCGCATAAGAGTTCGATCAAGTTTGGGAAGGGAGATAAAATCTCTCCTAGGTTCGTGGGACCTTTCGATATTATGGAGAGAAAGGGGTCCGTGGCCTATCGACTAGCCTTTCTTGATTCTCTGAGGCGTATGCACGATGTTTTTCATGTATCAATTTTGAGACATTATATTAGTGATCCTACACATGTGATTGACATGAGTTCCTTGTAGGTATTGGATGAGGGAGCGCTCATGGCTGAGCCGGTCCGCATCTTAGATCATCGCGTTCGACAATTACGATGTCAAATGGTAGATCAGGTCAAGGTCCAGTGGGACAGTTATAGTCCACACTCGGCGACTTGGGAGGACACATATGATATGCGCGAGAAATTTCCATTTTTGTTTGATAGATAGACTTATGATACCAGGATACATTTCTTTCGGCTTTTATACTATAAAACTTCGGGACGAAGTTTAGACCAAGAGGGGGTGTATGTGACATCCTGCTCTAGTGCACTGAGAAAACTTATTCTTTGAGGACACTTGCTCACAAGTGATATGGACTTTTATGATATTAAAACATATATCCTTGATTACGATGCGTTATGATAGATGACATGATGTTCTACTGCTTTGACATAGACAGGTGTTATTGACTTGGTTTTACTGAGTGTGCAGGGTTTTTGGACCTTGAGGATGCAGAGGCATCGACGGAACCCCTTGGACTCTGGATTGAGTTAGGGAGTGTGCTATTTGGGTTGATTTACTTGATGTGATATTACATTTTGATTTGATGATATGATGTGGACATGTTCTGACACGATTGTTGATGATGCAGGTTGACGATAGCTTTTCGACCAGACTCACATATGGAGTAAAGGGGCCACACACAATTACCAGAGAGGTTGAGGGAGAGGTGTGGACAACAACCCTGCCATAACCTACTAGCACTCCCGCCATGGCTTGAACTATAGGTTAATGATTACCTAGTTCGAGAGGATCCATGATGCCATGAGGGCAGACTGCGATAGTCGCTCACGATGATTCTAAAGGGCGCGCAATAAGGAAGGGGCCTTATTCCTTAGAGCCCTTAGTCTCCCACAATTTCACCTAGCGGAGTGTTGACTCCAGGGGTTATAGATGTCTACCAATCAGTCAAGTTGGTGAGTGGCACCCTTGGAGCACGTGGTGCATCCTGAAGGGCACGTCGCGCAAAAGAAACACAAGAAGCGAGTGGAACCCTTGGAGCATGTGGTGCATGCTGAAGGGCATGTCACACAAAAGAAACACAAGAAGCGAGTGGCACCCTTGGAGCACGTGGTGCATCTTGAAGGGCACGTCGCACAAAAGAAATGAATGAGGCGAGTGGCACCCTTGGAGCACGTAGCGTGTCCTGAAGGGCACGTCGCGTTGATGATGACGAAGAAACAAACCTAGATGTCCCTAAGACATTAATGCCTTAAGAAATCCTTAAACAACTTCCCTAACCAAGTGTCGCCCAGTTCAGAATCTAAGTCCTAAGTCTAAAACTTCTCTAGGGTAAAATTTTAGTCTAACCTTAAGAAAAAGACCCTAAAAATAAAAATAAAAATTTAAACAAAAACCCACTTAAGTAATAGTTTAGTCTTCATAAAATTCTTGGGGTAAATGAAGAGAGTAAGAATTTAATTAAAAATAATGGATTTAAAAATTCAAAGAAGAAATTATTTATTAACCTCTGAAAGTACAAAGATATTAAATTAATAATAAAAGGGAAAGATTTAATAGCGCAACTGCCATTTTGGCTTTAATAAAAAGGGGAAAGAAGGGAATAATAAGAATTAGGAAACTAAGTAATGGAGGAAACATAATAAAGGAAAGATGGGAACTTATGGTAAAAAGCAAGGTCAACATAGTAAGGAATCTTCAATTAAGAACCTGCTAATTTGAGATAATTTAGTAAAATAATTTTTTTAGGGAAAGTATTTAAAACATGTAAGGGTATCTAGGAACACCTAGGAGTAAATTTAGGAGCGACTCTAGGTGGGTGAGGTATTTGAGACAATTAATAAATTTAAAGAAAATATTTATTGGAGAAAAGAGGGGGATGGATGACACTTGTGCGATGGAGAATATTTAGAATATTTTATTGAAACTTAATTTAAATGTGATTTAGGGAAAGTTGGTGGGTCTCAAAACTCTATAAAATAAAAGGGAGATGAGGAAGAAAGGGATCGACTGTTAGCGTAGCATTACGCTACCGGATTTGTGACTTGACTGATTGCTTGTGAGGAGTTGGGATTTCTCAGCTCGGATAGGAGTGGTAGCTCGGCCTTGCGAGGCGAGATGGGAAGCTAGACTTACCATCTGGATAGTGTGTGGCCCCTTTGCGGCTCGAGGGGCTAAGGGGGAAGCAGAGTACCCCTAGTGTTTCCTAGGAGGTACCGGTTTAGTCTCGACGGTCGACGAGCGGGAGCGGCATGGAGCAGAAGCGACACAGAGCGTGCAGTCATCATTCGAGGCGAGAGTTAAGGCAACGACACGCTCTTTGATTTGCAAAGTAGAATGCCTTAGGTTATGATTAGATCTGCTTGTGTAATGGTAATATAGATGGATGAATGTTTAATATCATTAGATATTGGTTATCGTTGGGCCGGATGGTTGTTCTTTAATTTCTTACTCCAGTGGATTGTTGTGTTTTTAAATATTGTTACAAATTTGTGATAATTACAAGTGATCTTGTGGTGAATTAAAAACCACCATATATAGAATCAATATTGATATTTGTTTTACTATTTGTCCATGGCATCTAGGTTTTTACTTGTCGTTTTGTCATTTGACTATTGCATTTAGGTTCATTGAACAAAAGGTAGAACCTAGATTTCTACAATATATTACGCTATTGTAAAATGAAATACATAACGCTGGTATAATTATAAATAATATCTCTGAGTGGGTAGTATAAGCGAGTGGTATATATGTACATGCGAATGGTCGATTTTGATCTTCCTTCTTATTGTTGCAATGGACTAATATCTATATCTATATGTAATTAATGTGTTTATCTCATCTCTCTTAATCAAAAAGAAATCGAACCAGAGATAGACTGTACACGGAGGTAAACCATACTTGAACCTCAAGATCCTTAAATACATTGAAATGGTATACTTCAAGTGGATTTAGTGAGATGCGATGAACATGATCACATTTACCCACACTATCGATTACCATCCCATCATCCACAAGAGCAGAGGGTCATGTGTAGACTGTCTCCAAATCCTCACAGGTAATTGATCTTTAACAACGTATGGACTGCGTTCCTTAACGCTGAGTTGGTAGTCAATTTTTGGTGCGATGGCATAATGAATTTTTGTTCAGTGATGATCGTTACTGTCTGATTGCGATCGTTTGGGAAGCTTTTATTGTTGTTTAAACCTGCAAACCTTACCCTTGTTCTTTACTCTCAGACTGTGCGCCTTGAATTGAGCTTCCTCCTGGAAAGTAACCCTTTGTGTCCATCGAGAGAACCTGTGTTCTTTTCTCTCTCAGCATTCTTTTTAAACCAGGCGTGCTACCTTCCAACGAGCCCTTCGTCATTTCGTTAGCCACTGTCGGTGATACCCGTACCCGAGAGCATGTCAGGATTCCTGGCATTATAGGGATTTCCCTTACGTAAAACTCACGATTCCCAGGCATGCACTCTGAAGGAGTCATGGCCGTCGTGGTTGCGCGATGACCTGGAGATAGAGGAGATATTACTGGGAAGGCAGCAAACCCCCCTCCTGCAGTTTGACAGCACCAGAATCTCTCACCTACCCCAGAGCTAAACCACAACCTATGGGGTGGCAGCTTGGACAGAACCACATTCCAGTTGTTGACAGGTGGTGTGTTGGGTCGAGTGTAACTGTCAGCCTTTTACCCTTTTTAAAAACAGCGTTCCGCCATCACTACCTCCAGATCTTGGTGCTTAATTAAAGATAGGCAACCTGCACCCTGGAGGCGTGTTGATTCCCTTGAGGTCCAAACGACGATTTGATGGGGACAGCCTTTACTAGATTTCGTATGAGGACGCGCATCAGGATTTTTATTGATAGTGGTTGCGCACTGCGCCCTTTGATGATTCCAACTAATGCAGATGGACACGACTGGGTGGTAAAGTGTAGAGTTGTTTTCCGATCTTGAAGAATGGATACTTTAATTACCGATGAGGCTCATGCTAGTTAAATCCTTAGTTGACTTCTATTGATAAGATTTATGAGTAAATTCCTTTTGTGTCCATCCTCGAGGTTGGGTATAATCGAGTTCCTTGTTCCAATCCCAATCCCTTTTTTTAAATATCATTCCTTATTATGTTTTAGTCCATTTATATGGGTCATGTATATGTGAGATATAGTTATATGAGAAAGATAATATTTGGAATTATATAACATCAAATAAAGGATTCTTAAAGTGAAATTTGTATTAAAGTTTTCTTCACTAACTATTTGATAATTACGAGCTAAAAATATTAAATTTGCTAAACAGAGTTAAATCTGCCAAAACATGTAAAAGGTAAGGTCATTGTTGTTTTAATTGCATGTCATTGGAATATAAAATGATGGCATGGTTATCTTAGGGTCTTGGTATTGTAGTTCATTGTGGTTGATAACAATTAAAATGCAAATTCTTGGTTATCGAAATGGCAATGTTGTTTTCAGATAAGAAGTAATGATAGGGTTATTTTATGATCATGCTAGTGTAGATCATTGTCATTGATAATAATAAAATGTCCAGTACTTGTGATTTTACTTGAAACGTTAGTGGAATGTAAATTAATGATATGGTTGCTTTATGTTAGTGCTAACATTCATGGTAAGGTAAATGTTAGTTGGGTTTATCATTATGGTAATGATATCGTTGCTCAATTGGCTTTTGTTTTTATTGCGTATTGGGTTTCTGTGTTGCCCTTAATTCTGGCGGGCACCCTTATCCGATGAGTTCCTTCTGCAGGGTGATTTTATTGATTGGCTTAGGGTTGGGTTGTTAATTTCAGGGTTAGTACTATAATTGGAATTGTCCAAACTCACAGTTATATGATATCAAACTCTTCGATCTGATAAAGCTAGTCACTCTGTATATAAGTCTCTGTGTGTGATTATTTTCTGTGTAATGAATCTAGTGTCGTATCAAGAGTCTCGGGCCCTTTAAAGGCAGGGTTTCCACTCTTGCGACACACCTCTAAGGTCGTATCAGTATACGCGGGCTCTTTAAAGGCAGAGTTCCCACCACTGCGACCTCCTGACAGAGATTACTAGTTTCTGCCTGAGCTATCGGCCAAGAGCCTATCTGACATTCTCTCTCTCCAGAGTAGAGAACTAAGATTAAACGCCCTGCTTTCCTGTGCAGAAATAGTAATATCTACTACTATGGATTCTTCCATCTGTGTTTGTACTGTACATAACACCGTATGTCGTTTAATGCTTGTAGTTACTTGTTGTGCGCCTTATGTCTTCTTGTTTTGATATTCATGGTTGCGTCTTGTTAGTCATTGGGCAGTGAAGTAGAGTCGAATATGTTTTTTCCCCTTGTACGCACGCACACACTTGTTAAACCCCCCCCCCCAAAAAAAAAAAAGAGAAAAAAAAGAATTTCCCCTTGTTATATGAGGTTGTAGTCGTGACGAACGGGAGGTTCGTTACAATTCCCCCCATAGGTTGTTATGAGGGGGCTTCTCAATCACCCTCATAAGTTTCTATGAGGGGGGTTCTAAACCACCCACATAGGTTTATACGAGGGGGGTTTCAAGATGCCCTCATAAGTTTCTATGAGGGGGGTTTCAAACCATCCTTGTATATTGTTATATGGTCTTCCACACTGGCTCCGTAACTTTCTATGAGGGGGGTTCTAAACTGACTCCATAAGATGTTATGAGGGGGGTTCTAAACTGACTCCATAATATGTTATGAGGGGGGTTCTAAAAAATCATCATAGGATGATACAAGGGGGGTTATCAATTCTCCTCATAATAATCTACGAGGGGGGTTCTAAAATTCCCTCATAAATTTCTATGAGGGGGGTTCGAAACCTCCCTTGTAGGTTTCTACGAGGGGGGGTTCTAAACTTCCCTCGTATGTTGATACAATGGGGGTTCTAAAACACACTCATAGCTTGCTACAACAAGGGTTCTACACCGCCCTCATAAGTTGCTACGTGGGGGGTTCTAAATCTCCCTCATACGCTTCTACGACGGGGTTTCTAACTAGCCCCAAAAGTTTCTACGAGGTGAGTTCTAAACCACCCTCATAGATTACTACGAGGGGGGTTCTAAACCACCCCCAAAAGTAACTTTTTGAGAGCGGTTCCAAATTCCCCCCAAAAGCACCGCTGCTAAAAGTCAAGAATTTTGGCGGTGGTTTTTGAAGAAATATAAACCACCCCTATAGGTTTCTATGCAGGAGGTTCTAAAACACCCCTAAAAATCACTTTTCAAGGGGGCCTCCAAACCCCCCCTAAAGGCACTGCTTCTAAAATTCAATCCTTTAGTGGCGGTTTTTGAAGAGATATAAACTGCCCTTGTAGGTTGTTGCGTAGGGGGTTCTAAATTGCCCCTAAAATTCACTTTTTTTGGGGGTGTCCAAACCCCCCATAAAAGCACCACTGGTAAAAGTCAAGTCTTTTAGTGACGTTTTTTGAAGAGATATAAACCACCCTAAAAAGTGACTTTTAGGGTCGGTGCAAAACCTCCCCAAAAAACTGATTTTTGGGGGGCGATTCGGAACTACCCCTAAAAGTCACTTTTGGGGGTAGTTTATATCTCTTCAAAAACCGTCACTAAAAGGATTGAATTTTAGCAGTGATGCCTTTATGGGGGGTTTTTGAAGAATCCCCGCTAATGATAAAACCCATGCCAATTCCACTTTTGGAGGTGGAAAATGACCGCCTCTAAAGGTCCCTTGTTGCGCAATACTCTAGAACTTACTCACCTGTATGCAAAACTGAACCAACACTTGGTGCTAATGGCTCACTAGGCTAAATGTACATTTACAATTTCATTTACAATTTTGGTTTAGATTAGGGGTATTACATTCCCATCCTACTTATTTATTCACTATCCTTGATGAATTATATACACATGTACATACAAAAACTTCAAAAGTATTAAAAAAGATGCAGGTACTTTGCCCGCATAACATCCTCACACTACCAAGTTTCATCCTTAGGACTGTACCAGGGTGATTGGACCTTTACTAAATCCATGGCTTGATTATGGAGTTTTCTGATTTTTCGATCCAATATGAAATCCGATCACACTCGAAAATTTCCTTCTGGATCCACCTGAATCACATTCCAATCAATGACATTATTAGCATTAGGTACGTACTTTTTGAGAAAAGATACATGGAAAAAATTATGGATACACAAGGATTTAGGCAATGCAAGCATATATGTGACATGACCAATCCTCTCTAGGATTTCAAATGGCCCACAGTAGCATAGTGCCAGCTTAGAACAATTTCCCAACTTCAGGGAATTGCGTCTTGATTTTACTTTCAAGAACGTATGGTCACCCAATTAAAACTCTCAGTGGGTTTTCATTTATCTGTGTAGCTTTTCTTCTTGTATTTGGAAGCCTTTAAATTCTTCCTTATCTTCACCATCTACTCTTCCATTTTCCAGAGCAGATTTGGCCCAACCACTGCGTGGTCTGCTAGGTTTTCCCAACTCACTGGTGTGTTTCACTTTCTACCATAAAGTGCCTCAAATGGGCTCATATTTAGATATGATTGATACCCATTGTTATAACCAAAATCAACGAAAGGTAAATATTTTTCCCACTGCATCGGTTTGTCCATCACATACATTCTTAGCATATCTTCTATCACTTGATTTACCCTTTATTTTTTCCCATCTGACTCCATATGATAGGCTATGCTAAAATTCAGATTTGTCCCAAATCCAATGAATATCCCTTTCCAAAAATTTGATGTGAACTTAGGATCTTTTTTAGACACAATTGTCATAGGTGCACCATGTAGCCTAACAATTTCTCTCATGTATATATCAACAATGTTGGTTTCCTTTTGAGTTGAATTCACTAGAATAAAATGGACAGGTTTAGTAAGCTTGTCCACCACTACCATAATAGAATCATGTTGCTTGGTTGTTTTGAGCATCTTAGTAATGAAATCCATGGTCACAACTTCCCATTTCCACTTAGGAATGGGAAAAGGATGTAGCAAACTAGCTGGGTGTTTTCATCCTTGACCTTTTGACATTCAAGGAATCTAGCAATAAAATCAACAACCTCCTTTTTCATTCATGGACAATAGTATCACTTTTTTACCACTGCAATTTTCTTATGGTAGCCTGGGTGCCTAGCATAAGGAACTTAACGCATTTCTGAAAATAACATATTTTTCAACTCCTGATCATTTGGAACATAAACTTTGTGCCTATACATGAGGATTCCATCCTCTTTTAGCTCATAACCTTGAAATTTTTGTTGCAATCTACCTTGTTGTAAATTTTCCTTTACGTCCACATAGTGCTAATATGATTTGGCCACCTCTAAATTTTTTTCACTCAAATCTTATTTGTACATGCTAATGGTTGTAGAATGCATCTCATGCACCCTCTTGTTGAGTGTGTTATCCACCTTGTTCTCCGTTCCTTTGATATGTTTGATATCAAAGTCATACTCACTGAGAAATTCCATCCATTTTCTTTGTCTGGCATTTAAACTTGGTCATCCAAAAAAATATTTTAGACCACTATGGTATGTCCTCAACTTGAATATTTTCCCCATGAGGTAGTGCCTTCACATATTCAAGGCATGCACTATGGCTACCAATTCCAAATCATGAGTAGCATAGTTCCTTTTATGCTATTTTAATTTCCTTGATTCGTAGCACACCACATGTCCATTCTAACTAAGGAATATTCCAAGCCCTTCCTTGCATGCATTAGTGCATACAACGAAGTCTTCATTAGGATCAACAATTCTCAAAATTAGCACACTTGTCAACAAAATTTGCAAGTGTTGAAAACTCCTTACACAATCTAGAGTCCATTCAAATTGCACACCATTCTTTTGCAAGGATGTGATTGGGTTTGCAATCTTTGAGAATCCTTCAACAAACCTTTTGTAGTACCTTTCAAGTCCCATGAAGGACCTCACTTTCAACAATAAGAAATTCCTTGGTGTTGTCCATCCTTCAATGGATTTTATCTTCTTTGGGTCCACACCTATCCCTTCCTATGAAATGATATGACCCAAGAAATGAATCTTCCTCTGGTAGAATGAGGACTTGCTCAAATTTTCATACAATTGATGTTCTCTCAATACTTGTATCACCATCATCAAGTGTTTCTCATATTCTTATTCATACTTTGAGTAAATAAACATGTCATCCAAAAATACAGTGACAAACATATCTAAGTATTCTCTAAAAATACAATTCGTCAAACACATGAAAACAAATGGTGCATTTGACATCCCAAATGACACTATTGTAAACTCATAATGGCCATACCTTGTTGTAAAAGAAATATTTTTTATGTCCTCTTATTTAATTATCACTTGGTGATATCTAGATCTGAGATCAATCTTTGAAAATATACGCCTGCCCCTCAACTGGTCAAACAGGTCATCTATCATTAGAAAATGATACTTGTTCTTTACTATTACTTTGTTCAACTGTCTAAAGTCAATACAAAGCCTCAACGTACCATCCTTATTCTTCACAAACAATACTGGGGCACCCCAAGGTGACACACTTGCACGTATATACCCCTTCTTCAGAAGCTCTTCAAGTTGAATATGAAATTCCTTCAACTTTGGTGTACTCATCCTATAAGGAGTCTTGGATACGGGGGCTGATCCAGGCATCAAATTTATAGAGAAATCAATATCTATTTTTGGTGGCAACCATGACATCTCTTTAAAGACATCTTCAAATTATTTTAGTATTGCACAATCTTCAATATTTGACACTCTATCCTTAGGTTCCTCTTCCATGTGCGCTGCAAATACTTGACATCCTTTCCTCTAACTTTTCTTCAATTGCAAGGCTGAAAATTATCTGATAGTTACAGGTCTTGGAATGACTTGAAGTGTTCTTAAATTTTGTTCCTCATCCAAGCAAGTAAATGCCTTATTGTAACAATCTAGAATGACATGGTGTTGGTCCAACCAATCCATACCAATGAGGAAATCGTAAGAGCCCATAGGTATGATATCCAAATCAACTTTTATGCTCAGCCCATTCATATCAATTGGACATGCCTTAACCATTTCATTAATTTTCCTTTTTCTCTTGTAGCTAACTACACCAACCAAGGTTTTCCAAGCTTTCTTCTTGGATATTGGAACCTTTCCACCATCTTAGGATGTATAAAACTATGACTAGCTCCTAATTCAATTAAAATAGCAATTGGTTGGTCATTAATCTTACCTTCCACTTCAATCATGTGTGACTAAAACTCATCTTGTTTGTTATCCAGGGTTGTGTATATCCTTGGTAAATTTTTTCCCATGTCTTCAACTATCGCAACTTACTATACATTGTGAACAATCCTCACTTGTTCACCTCTGTGAAGACAATATGTATACATGTGGTCTTCCCCACAACATGGTTTCCTTGGTCTTTGCCACATTGTCTCTGTCATTCTAGGCTCCTTAGGAGTTGGTTATCCTTGAGAAGTATTTCTGAAAAATGGTTAGTCCCCTTTTTCCTCTATTCCATCTTTCTTTTCTTCTTGTCTTCCCAAGCCTTTTGGAAATTTGGTATTCCCCTTTGCTAATCATAGAGACAATTATCTCTCCTTATGGTTTCCTCCAATGTATTGGGGTCATCTTGTCACTAATAAATTATGGTATCCCACTTAGGTACATATGAATTTTAACTTTCTCATCCTTGATGAATGCAACATATTTCAGAAGCTTTAGGAAACTTCTTTCATACTCATTTATTGTCATATTCCCAAGATTTGTTTCAAAGAACTCCTTCATTTTCTTGTCATAGTATTGTTTGGTTAAGTATTTATTTTAAGAATTCGTTTTAAACTCCCTCCAAGTAACCTTGTCTCATCAATGTGTTTCATTTGCACGAACTGATCCCACCACATTGATGATTTTCCCTTTAGCTGATAGATGGAAATTATCCCTTCTATTTGCACAGAGTAATTATGCAGCTAGAAGTACTTCCTCATGCCCAATACCTAGGTCTCCACATATTCATCCTTCTTGTGCTCACCATCAAAGGTAGGAGGCTTGATATTATTCGTTTCTCCCTGTAGCTTGTCCACCTCATTCCTTCTTTTATGCTTTCTGATAGGTGATGGACTTGAGCTACTGTGTGGTTTCCTAAATGAATGTTTTCATGAGTGGTGATGATTCCTATAAACACTTCTTGTTTTTCTTCTCTCACCATGAGACCCGCGACTTCTTGAATTTATTGATTTTGTCTCCTTATCCATTTTCTTTTCTATTCTATCTAGGCTTTGCATCAACTTGATATTGAAGTCATCTTGCTTCTCCTTGGATTTCATAAGCCTCTCATTATCAACTTTATATCTTTGGACATCTTTTTGCATTCCCTTTATGGTTTCTACCAAGTTTATGCGCTCCTCCTTGACTTCTTTATGCTAATTGGATTATGTACTATCAATACCCATATTGATATACCAACCCCTGAATTCATCATCATGGTTGTAAGTTCTCTGCGCATATTCCATGATTTTGACTCTCTGCGTTGATTCTTCCCTGATCTAATCGCTATTAATTTTGAAAAATGTGCAGGAAATAATATTTGTTAGACGAATTCATGCAACAACTTCATGAAAACTATGCACATTTTTGTCAAAATCCTTTCTTTTGATTTCTTGGATGATTTTAACATCCTAATTCAAAATTTATGGGTGAATAATTGGAATCCTCTGTCCAAAACTTTCCCATCGACTGCTCCCTTGCAAAATTATGAGTCTTACACAGTAAATTATGGTTATTTGGAATTCATCTAAATACCCTTTTACTCTTTCCTTCTTATTTATGAATCCCACATGTGCACTGGTATTCAACACATACCAATGCACGATGTCAATATTTAACATATACACCACTTATCGATATTACACAAGCACCACCAATTTTCTTTGCGCAACCCAAAATTTTAGTGTGCACACCCATGTACCATTGTTTTCTACACATTTCCATTGCCATACCCCACAATGTCAAAATTTGGTGTGCACACTTGCACATTCCTATTTTATGCATACCATGACCGCGTTGTAATTTCAAATTCGGCCACTTACAAGTCTGAATTTTTACCTTAAGTAGATACTCATCCCATGCAGGCATAATGTTGAAACTGGAGCTCTGATACCAATTTGTAATGTACCCGACCTCCTAGTTGGGTACCATTTCCACATTGTAACATCTCCACTATTGCAAACTTCCTAAATACAGTTCTTATACCAACCTATAACGTTCCCTGTTACTAGCACTAACAAAATGCTCTGATTTCACTTTGTAACATCCCCAACTTATCGTTGAGCAATTCCACTCCAAAAATCTAGTGCGCAGATTCTACACTATAGCATTAATCTGCGTAGAATCATGTGAGGTAACGTGCATGATCCCAAGCTGGATAGTGACACACAAATTTTCCTCTTTAGACACTAGATATAACAACAAAATTAACACACAATACAAATGTGCACACTATCAATCAAAACACACAAGTATATTACGCGTGTAACCACTCTGAACACATGATTACTACTGTGTGCACAACCATTCTAGTGCCGCATGCAGATTAAATTCTCCTTGTGTGCCCAGATCTACTTCCTCATGCACACAACATTTCCATCCTTTGGCGCGTATGACAATTCTAGCCTTTTCCTTGGAAAATCGTGATCATTATTACAAGGTTAACTAACATGAAACTCAATAACCGTCATACTCTGCATGTGTGACAATAATTACTTAGTACAACATCATGCTTATATGTACAAACAACATCATACAAAATAATGACAATTAATTATATGGAACGTCATACCAAAAATAAACCCATATCAAACATAGATAATTAAGAACACAATAAATTAGAAAATCACATAAAGGACACTTATCTTTTATAAAGAGTCACCAACTACGCGTACAAATCAGACGTTCCTCCCAACCATAGACTATGTTGCTCATGCACTTTAAACAATAGGTCACTCTCAAGATGGGGCTTAAACTCTACTAGGGAAAAAGGATTCCTAATGCCAGCCTAAGGTATGATAATCAACAAAATTACTCAGTCCATGGTGCCAAACTGCTACAACTAGCATACAGTCTCTCATTCCTCAGTTGCATGTCCCACCTAGGAAGTGTGCCCCTTCTTTTCTCAACAATCCCTTATCTTCCCCACTTCCCTTCCAAGGATTCAAAAATAGGTCAGACAAGAAGTCTCAGAGCCCTATAACTAATTCCCAATGCACCAGGGAACAATTCCCAACCATTCTCTCACATGGAGAGAATGCTCATGGGCTTGAAAAATCGCTTCTTTGACAAACAAACTCTCACATGGGGAGAATGACCATGGGATTGACAACTCGCCTCTTTGACAAAAAATATCTCACCTGGACAGGGTGCTCACAGACATGACAACCCGCCTCTTCGACAACAAATATCTCACCTGGAGAGAATTCTCACAGGCCTGACAACCCACCTCTTCGAAAACAAAGACTCTGGTTACTAGATGGAAACCCATTTCCAATATTTTCTCTACAAGTAAGGTCATGGTCGTTCCCCCTTCTAATGGTCCGATCAATGAATAAAAATGAGTGAATCCCCCAAAATACACTAAGGTTCAACCATATATTTGCATGGTCATAACTAGACACTTATCACCTTCAAAATTAGATTTAGCTATTTGGTGACTCGTTCCCATCCCTCGATAACTTAGGATAAAAAAATATCCATAAATAATACTTTTCAAAAATATTAATAAAATATTCTTTTGGAATTAAGCCCCCCTTTTCCCTTTTCGGTGAAGTTTATCCCCTGTCTCTTTTTCGTCTAATTTCTCTATGCATAGCAATGTAATTTTATTAATAATTTGAGTGTGATTACATTTTACAAGGATAGGTGCACTAGTTTTTTTTCATCCCAGCTCACCAGCCCAATAACCACACAGGTTCTCTGGCCTCAAACACACACACACACACACACACACACACACACACACACACACACACACACACACACACACACACACACATATATAACTCGGTATGATGCGCACTTCAAGGTAATCCTCGTGCACTTACTCAGGTGTGTGCAACTCTATGGAATGTACACACCCTTCCCTTGATAAGAAATCCTCATGCACTTACTCAGGTGCACAAAACACTATGGAATGTGCACACCCTTCTTCCCTTGATGCACAATCCTCACACACTTAGGTGTGTGCAAAACTAAACCAACACTTGGTGCCAATGACTCACCAACCTAAATGTACATTTACAATTTCATTTACAATTGGGGTTCGGATTAGGGGTATTACACCTCTTAGTGTATAGGATCACATTTTCCCATAAAAGGTTGGGGTTTTTAATAGATTTCATTTTCTAATTGTGTAATTTGACATCATGGGATCTCCTTTTTCAAGGTCATGCCTCTTATTTTGATCATTTAAAATCTCTGATGGAGGGACATGAGGGGTGCCATTTTCTAAGGAAATACTAGGCTTAAAGGGGTCTAGAAGCTGACCAAGTGGGGGAAAGGTAGGATTTGTGTTTGGAAAAAATAAAGCATTAAGGTTGGAAAAGAGAGGAGGGTGGAAGATATTTGCAAACTAGGAGGGTGCAATGGTCTTGTACAAGTTGGAGATGAAGTTGGTGGGATTGGAATAACTTATTAATATGGATAATTAACTACCCTTATAGATTTTGGTAATGTGAGGTAGGCATGACAGGTAGTAAAGGAAATTACTATAAATCTACTAAAGGAGAGGCCTCATCCCAAGGGGGGGAAATGATTGAATGCATACCTATATATTTTGATAGATGTGTACTATGTCTGAGTCTTCCATGGAAAACCCTAGAAACATTGTCATTTTTCCTTGTTGTCCCCTTCATTTTTTATATTCATGGGTGTGCGTATACCTCATTTATGTTATCCAATACAACACTTCCTAATATCCTAAATGAATGATAATTCATCATATGAGTGAACTGCAATTAATGGGCATGGGAAATTTTCTTTGTCACATATCTCTAAATAAGTCAAACATGTGCATCTAATAACCAAATTGTCCTAATAAATGGAAGAATAATGAATTCTAGTACATACCAATACCATGCCTTTGACCTCATGGGTGAGTAGATCATTCCACCCATCTTGGTATCTCTTTGCACAGGCAATGAGATCTTGGCAACTCATTGATTCTAGTTCCATGTTAGATTTATAAACAAATTCAACATAAGAATTGGTTCAATCTCTCTTCCTTATCAAACCAACATCAATCCCCACAAATATTGACTACAAGATCTCAGTTATGATTACCCTCACCTCTAGAACAACTTGAGATTCACCCTCCATCTTTGAGGGTAAAGCTACTAGCGTGGGTGGGAGAGATAATAGTAGAGGTAGAGGACAAGGCAGAGAATTTCTTTGAAAGGAACCTCTTTGATTATATGTGTGACTTTTTCCAACACCATAGTATTTATATGGAAGTTCTATGTAGTCAAGATTCAATTTCTTAAAGAAACTCTACATAAATAAACCTAGCTAAATAATGCATTACATGGACATTCCATGGAAACCTCCCATATGTTGTGAGGAACAAATAATAAATATAAGGAGCAATGTGAGGGTGTTTGAAATATTGTGTAATGTACATAGGGAGGATAATATGGAGAACCCAGAGAGGTACCCAAGGGGATAATGAGTGTAATGTGGCGATAAATATAAAATAGGCTCACTTGGTAGTTTATGGATAACAAATAAGACCACTAGGTCGTTAAAAGGAAATAATATAATAATAAGGGGTAGTTGGCATAGACCCCTAATAATAATCATGAGAAAATATAAATACACATGAGTATTTTTTGGCACCCAAAGTTTTGGGTTAATATCGCGTGCACAAAAAAAGTTGTGCATGCCATTCTAGTTTTGCACATGCCCAAGATAATGCATGAGGAATAAAAAGAAGCACACACTAGACCATTTTTTTTATATTGTGCCCCAATTCCAAGGTATAGAAAATGCACTCCAGTCCAAGTTTTGGGATGCACAACAGAAATAAAGAAGACACGGGCCGGAATAAAGAAAGGAATCATCAAGAAATATATGTGAATGATTGTTGCTAGCAACATAAGGGAATGTGGAGCAGACAAAAGATGAGCTAGCGAGGAAGTCAAGATTTCCCCGATTCTAGAAAGGATACATGGAATGCAGGTAGGTGGCATAAGTGTGTGAGACTATTAGTTAGTAGAGAAAGTGGAGTAGAATCGAAAAAGAGAGAACTCTAGAGTTGAGAACGCTATAAAAGGAAGCAAGGAAAACAAAGAAGAGGTTGTTGTGGTTCTTGGGTGGATCCACCAATTCATTGTGGTTGTCCATTATTGAAGAGACCGCTCTAAGTCTCTGTAGTATTGTAATGTTGTAATGCATATGACTGTAAATATGAGTTTGTCATATGTCTAAGGCCTGAAAGGATGCACATGGCATAATGTATTGTAATTATGGGAATTATCTAAGGGATACAAGACTCTATTGTTGTCACATATGATTTTCTTAATGTATGTCTATGTTTGATGGAATGAGGAAGAAAATAAATCTTCAACGATTCTAATCTATCATGTGTTACTTATGTGGTATTTGGATATGTGTGTGTATTATTTTTGTATATTAATGATAGTAAATGTTAAGTATGGAATTATTTAACATCAACCTAGATGGAACTATGTCTGTTTATCCCTTCATCCCCAACACAATACTAGATGGTCTCTGTGATCCTCATTGCATCTCGGGTGAGACCTTCTTTGGCCTTGGTTGAAGATTGATATGCCGATGCTTTGGGGTTTTTGTTGGTCAACTCTAGATGAACCCTGGGTCTAAACCCCCCATCGTTAAAAAGGACATGAAAAAGCATGAAATGACCCAACAAATTGTTCTGTTGTTGGGACCTCAAATTATTGTATTGAATGTTGAAGGTAGAGAATGAGGTGGTATCCATCTTGGGAGTAAATTCAAGATTGGCTAATTGCAAAGGAACATGAATTTTCCCTGGAAGAAACTCAAGGTATGAGAGTCAATGTGAAGAAATGGAAATATAAGTATCTCTACATTGATATGTATGAGATGTTCTTTTTTGAATTTCCATGTCTGTTGTATGAATGGTTGAAAAGAAAAAATCCTACCAATTCTACTTTGTAGCCTCTAGAACTAGTAGTTTGGGATCAAGCCACACTTGATAGGCTGAAGGAATTGGACAATAAGTGGACTCAAGCCATTGATTTTTGGTTTTCTCGAGTAAAGGAGGGGTATAGAGTTGAATTTTCCATGGAGTACTTTGATTCTTTTAGCAATGATGAAAGAAAATTTATGGAAGGTTCGAGGAAACAAATGTTGGAAGAAATCCCACTTTGGATAAAGATGTTATTTGTAGAGAAAAGGTTGATATGCATGGATCCATAAAGGATGGATGAGTAGACTCCCCTAGCGATGGGGGGGTTGAAAATATGGGGGAAAATGAGGAAGGGGATGGATCCATTGAGGAGGATCAATAAGTTTTTGAAATGAGGTAAGGAACAGAATGGACCCATAGGAGCAAAGGAGAGAAAGAGTTGATAGATATGAAAGAAGAGTTGAGTTGAGAAGGAAATAAAAATAGAGGAATGGAAGGAAGTTGTCGAAGGGCATGTTGGGCCCGAGATATGATCGATTTTATGAAATTAATTAGATCCTTTTTTCCGAATGTGTATATGCGTTTTCATGTTTTGAATAAGCTTTTTGAAGAATTTTGTGCCAAAATGCTATGATCTACACCAAGTATGCATAATTTGTGTTTTATGTCGATCTTGAATATAATTCATTATGTTTTTATGTTTCCAATAATCTAATTCATGTTTTTTGTTGTTACAGGGAAAAATTGCATCATGTTTCTGCTTTCGGTACTCCATTCGACACTATTACAGGCAACTAACTTAAATATTAAATTGTGGGAGCATGAAGTGGATTCTGAAAAATCCGTCACATGGGGTTTTGCATAATATGCCCAATTAGGTCCCACGCGAGTTGTTTCCTGAAATTCTAAATGGATTGAGAGCAGTTCATGGTTTTCAATTCTGCATCTGGTACCCAGTCTGACACTCCATCCTGCAAAAAAACGATGGGTGATTTGGCGGTTATGGCATTGGTGGCCAGTGGTGGACGAATCGAGAACATGGGTTTCTCTCATGCTTACCCCCTCCAACTACTGAACTCTTGACAACTCAGTTTGGGTTGTTAAGCTGGGTGATTATTGGCTCGCTCTGCTTCGGCAATTAGGGCACCATTAATGTAATTTGTTGTTTTTAGAAGTGGTTCGACCCTCCAATGGTCAACCACTTGATTTGTAAAGCTTATAAATACCACCGTGGTGGTCATACAATAGCTAAGAAGTAGTGTGTTAGAGACAAATATGAGTTTGGCTCTGTTTTTCCATTTTCGTTTTGCAGGACTGTGTAAAACCTATGTTTTTAGTTTTAATGGTGAAATCGTTGTGCTGAAGTTCATGGTGTGCCTTTGAAGAGTAACCACGACTGCTGGGGGGCCCACCAGCAGTCTGGGTAACTATCTTATGAGTTTGTTTTTGAATTAGATAGTGTAGATTCATTTTTATTTTATTTCCTGTACATGAAATGTTATTTTACTTATTTGTTATTTAATTTGTTGTTTTTTATTTAATTGGTTTAACTTTGTTTTTGCAGGTTATTATGAGGAGTTTTGTTAGTATGCAATGAGATATTAGTTAGTAGAAGCAAGGTTGCGGATTTAGACACTAACCCCATGTGTAGTTAGATGGTAGAATAGACTTTCTTCATGCTGAAATAGAAGTTAAAACAAAGTTTTAGGACATAAATTTAATTCATGCTTTCTTTGACAAGGTTTTGGTGGATGGATAGTGATAGTGTTAGTTTTTATTTGCAAATTGCTTATTCAAATGCTATTTAGTCTCTTCTTATCTAGTTGTTAGCTAGTTTACTTATTTCACTATTTGTCATATGCTAGAATAGTGTTTAATTTATGTTTATGAGCATTTCCCTTTTTGCAATTTGAATTGTTAAGATAGAGCTAGTTTAGTTTATGTTATGCAATTTATTGCTTAGATTTAGGTTGCAATTTCAAGTTGTAGTTAATTATTGAGTTTAGTGTAGTATGAATTTGTTTCATTAGTATAGAATGCAATTGAGTTTATTAGCATAGTCTCGTTATACTGTTGATGATTAATGCATGATAGTTTCTTGCTTTCGTAGGTAGTTTTATTGTTATTGTAGGATAGATAGTCTTTTCTTTGATAGATTAGATAGTAGCTTTCTTATCATAGGTTCAAGACTAGTTGTTAACTTTAAATTAAATAGATTTACTTTTATGAATTAGAGATCATTTTGAAGCTTGAATTAAGAATATAGTCCACTTGCCTCTTAGGCTGGATAGTTGTTCAATGGAAATTTTTAATTAGATTACTTGCAGTAGAAGTTATCTTAGAGTAGTTAGTTGTTTACTTGCTTTAATATGTTAGCTAGTTGCTTTGCTTACTTCTTTACTTGCTTTAATACGTTAATAAGTTGTTTTTCTTACTTGTTTACTTGATTTAATAGAATAGTTGTTGGCTTGTTTATTTATTCGCTTTCATAGGGTAGTTGCTTATTGAATTTAGGTTGGCAAGTTAAAGTAGTTTTCTTTTGTTATTTGCTTATTGTTATTCTTAAATAGTTTGTTTTTGCTTATTTCTTATTGTTATGAACCAGTTTGCTTTAAATAGGGTTTTCACTTGTTTTTCTAGAACTATCCATCGATCCTTGGTCCAAAAGTACTTAGGTTACATAGTTTAAAGTTGCTTAGTAGGGTTTGCTCATTAGATATCTTTGCTCGAATAGATTAGCCTGAGATAGCCCCTTCCTTAGTTATACTATACTACTATCAACCCTTCTACCTTTGGCATATATTTTTCTACAACTCTAAGTTTACTTACCCTGGGTTGACAATTTAATTGAGGGTTTTTAGCGTGTTTTTAGTGCATATAGAACACCCATCATTTTTGGCGTCGTTGTCGGGGAGTTGTCTCAAGGTAAGAAATAGTTAGGAAATAAATAATTTCTAGACCTTAGCATTAGATTGGTGGTGGGGGGACTTTAAGACGAGAGGTAAGAACTTGTGCATCTTCTATTGCAGGCTCCCCCAAACCCAATGGTAGTTTTTCTTTTTCTTTTTCTTTTCTTTCATGAATAGACCTAGAGACCCAAGAGGTAGATACATTAAATATAAATCAAACCTTTCAACCAAGGTTCCTTCCGACCTTTTTGGGGGAAGGAACGTTCCACTCATAAACTCCCCAAACCGATACCGAAAACAGGAGTTAGCTCAACCCAAAGAAATAAAATTGTCTCTGAAGAGACTAAGATGGGGAATACTAGAAAATAGAAAATTGAAGCACCACTAATAGTGGGACAGGAGGCAAGACCACTAGAGCCTTCCGCAGAACCAAACAATACAACCTTTGTTTTCTTACCACCATCAGGAGATCCTAACCTTGTGAACATCATCTTTGTGTGAACCAAGTTTTATCAAATGGCAAGATGAACTCAGAAGCAACTTTGAGCCCGAGGGAACTTTATCAAATCCTAGAAATAGATGGGATCTCTTCTTATCAAGAAGAACACATCTTGAAAATATCCAAGAAATTGAATACCTCTCCAGAAATATTAGAAGAATCAAGGTCCTATGAGCTACAAAATGATTTTCCTTTCCAAAATGCAAAGGAAACTGAAAAATTATGGACTACACCCAGTGGAGAGAAATCATTTGCTAGCATGTTTTACAGACAACGTATGCTTATCTTTGATGGAAAGTACAACAACGATGATGGATTAAGTACAACAACGATGATCAACAACGCAGTGATAATCGAGGAAGAGAAACAATCGTGATCATTGGATCAACAATTCAGAATTCTCGATGGCTGTCAGATCTCAATGTAGACAAGAGAAGCACACAATATGGAGGATAGATCTCGGGCATTAGATCCGAGAACAGGGTCCGACCACCATTGGATCCCGGAGAGCCTGCACGTTCTTTAAAGTGCTAGGAGAAGTGGGCTTACAAAACCATGAAAGCAGGAGGACCGTCCATCTTCGAGTAGGACACATGGCGAAAGATCATCGTTTTGCTGACTGGAAATTCAAAGGAACGGGGTTCCCTAACCTGTTAAATTCACGAAATGTGAAACCCCGAAGTAAACTCCATATCGGAGTTTCAGAAATCAGGAGATGGAGAAGTCAGAGACTCTCAACATTAGGAGTCCCAAAGTGCCGAAATGAGAAATCCCGAAACAAGACACGTCAACAAACCATGTTAGCTAAGAACACGTGCCACAACCAGACAATGACAAGTGTCAAGCTGATTCAACATTTCAGGCACATGTAAGTCACGAATCAGAGTGACACATGGAAATTATTTGACATGTGTCAATCCATGTGTGACGTTAGTAGGTTTACATCACTTTGGAGTTTCGGGGATCGAGAGTTGGAGATGTCAAAGAATATTAACCAAAGGAATCTCGAAATCGCGATATGCGAAATCGTGACTTAATCTGAGCCATCAAATCAAGGGTTGATCAGAACCATTGATCCCATGCCATTTCGGGGTTTCAGGGATCACGACTTGGAGAGTCGAGATGCCTCATTTCCATATTCACGAAATGAGAAATCATGAAACCGCCTTATGCATAAGGCCATGGTCACAACCCTTGGTCACATCAGCGAGAGATGGAGGAAATAGCTAGAGCAACCAAGCTCCTTTTCGGGGATCATGACTGGGAATGTCGAGACACATGGTCACATGAATGTCGAACTGCCGAATGCTGAAATGTCAAAATGAATGAAAGATCCCATGGAATCAATCCAACAGTGCAGGTGAAGTTGAACAAGATCGGAGGGCTACTGTAGCACGACACAGTGTAACTGCCAGAAACCACTGATGGTTTCTTCCTGAGGACTCAAAGACACTTTGGGATGATTGACAAAGGAGGTGAAGAGTCTCTGGGAATCTTCAAGAGGGATGAAGATGTTCATGGAGGCGATTGACAACTGGATGAGCATTGAGGCTTGTAACTGGAACAGAGAAGGTGAGCTCGACTATCACAGAGAAGACGAAGAGTCTCAAACTACCAGAGAGGCTGAGGAATCTCAGGATAACATATAATGATGTTGAACGAGTGGTAAACGACCATAGAAGTTGAAGAGTCGCGATGATGATTAGACAGAGCACTCAAGTTGTGGAGGAATTTGGCGCAGAGTGAGCATGCAGAGGCATTGAGAATATTGCATGCAAAAAGACAACAGAGACTATAAGAATGATAAACAAAGAAGAGATAAGGGTTGTTGCTGTGTAGGATAATTCAGGTGTGTACAAGGAGGCAGAACGCGGGAGCAAAAATGCACAGTCAAGGAATGGTGCATGGAAGGGATATGGCGCATAGAGCATAAAAGGTAGAAGAATAGAAAGTGATTGAGGTGTGCAGAAGACACTAATGCAGACAGGGCAGAGCAGTGTAATGGAACAATGACAGGGCTGGTAAGCCATTGAATAATTTTATATCGCTGTAATAAGTTTTAGTAACAAAGAATTTATAATTCGGGGTGGTTGGGAGGTGTTAGGGAGGACTGGTGTCCTCAAAGGTTCAAGTGGGTTCTTGAACACAGGGAGTTGGTGCTTCCTTCTAGTTGGTGCTAGAGAAACTAGGGAGTTGGTGCTTCCTTCTAGTTGGTGCTAGAGAAACCAGGGGGTTGGTGCTTCC
>ML782360.1:356868-382056 GCA_009831015.1 Picea engelmannii | reverse complement strand
TTTTCTCATATATGTGACTGATGCTGAATGTGCCTTTGTTTATTTCCCATTATTGTGATCATCATTGAGTGCCCTGTAAAGATTTTAAAAGAAGCATAATTGTTTAAGCATGGTAACAACTGATTCACCCCCCCTCTCAGTTGCCCAACATCATTAAGACCTGATATTGAGGAGTTCTCAACATCCATATCATTAGATCCTTTATGTACTTTAGAAATCAATCATCTAGAAGAAGAGGATCTGCATAGCATGATGAAGGAGAGCATAGAAACTATTTTTGATGAACATCAAGATTACATTGAAATTTGGTTTCAAGAGGTCATCAGGCCACAATACTATTCTCTTCTTCAACACCTTCTGATGCCCAAACAAGTAGGTTGGTTGGTTCTTCATATCCAGGTAATCACTGCGGTAAATTTTTCATATATGGATATGAGTATGTTTCTTATCTTGCTCCGCACATGGTTACATTGGAAGAGTTCTTACACTTGAATAAAGATTTTCCCTTTCTTTCTAGGTAGGGTAGGATAGTAAATAAAAGATGCATGTTGTTAGTTTAGCTTAAAGTCGAATGAAACCTCATTTTACATTTTCTTTTAATAAAATAACTATGAAATACATGTTCCAGTGACTTGATCGCATTGATCTCAATAGTCTTTGATATTTTAGACTGTGGTTTTTTGTTTTTTCCTAGAGACTTCTGTAGGTATTTCACCAGGAGTATACAATTTCAAAAAAATATAAAAGAAGGATTCTTCTTCGAAACATTGCTATACTTGAACCTTGTTGTCTGCTAAGCATCAAATGAATAATGACTTGTTGTAATTAGCCATATTTTTGCAAAACTTTTCATTTTCTTAAGGCATATTAAATAGCAGTTACTCTTGAACCTTCACCACTATATAAGGAAGTGACACTGTAACCATCAAGATTAGAGGTCTCTCATACAATTTCTCCAAGAAAACTGAGTAAGTGTGTAAAGTATCATTATTAAAGAGTAACAAGGAGGTCTGATTAGTGATTAGTCATGGAAACATCACAATAACTTACAAAAGAAGAAAATGAGTTGAGCCTAGAGATACATTTTTGTTCTTTCTCAATGGTACCATCCACTACACACTAAATAGATTGAATATATCATATCTTTAGATAGGCCACACCCTCTTAAGTACCCCTTACATCAGGAAAATCACCAAGGAATATAACGGAAAGTCATCCTCTAACATAAATACCATCCTAATTGAAAAAAAAAAAAATGTTTTCAGAGTTGTCCCCCCATCCTCTTGCATAAAGAAATCTTATACTAAAATCTTAAAATATGGAGGGCCAGTCTCTGAGGTTGTAAGTGGCTAACCCATTGGGATATTGAACAAGTCTGCTAGCAGTGGGTACCAGCCTATGGTATGACTAGGTAAACCCATCGGAGTACTGAACAAGCTTGTTGGCAACGAGGCATTCTACCTAGCGAGGATGATAATCTGACAAAAAATAAATAATAAATTTAAACTTTTCCTAATGTACGACATTACTTGTAGACAAAGCTGACATGAAGTATGTATGGTTAGGCTAAGGTTATTGAACTCCGTATACTTTCCATTGGGAACTAACTCTGAGACTATCTTGAAACTCTCTTTCCTACCTCTTCTTATTTATATATAGGATCTCTTATCCTATAGGTGGCGCCATCTTCTAACCATCTCGTCAGACCAATCTGTGAAATTTATCTTTACACTTTACAAACTGTAAATCTTTGACTATCGGGAGAACTAACTGGTTTCCTATAATTTTGATTGTGAGGTGTCACAATACTTAGGTGTGGGGGAGGGGTTCATGAGTTGACAAATGATCCTTGCCTAAAGAAGTAAATCTTTGTAAAAATTTTGTATTATTTTCATGATACAGGTTATTACATCAACATTCATTTTATTTTGAAGTGATAAATGCCTATGTGCTATAAATTGTTGTATATGTCCTTAACAAACCACTCTGTTGGTTTATTTTTGTTACAGGTTGTTCATTGTAGGTTTGACATTACATGTTCTATGCAAGTGGATTGAGTGAGCATGGTGGAAAAATAAAAAACAATGGAATACTCTTAGCTTGCCTCAACTCCTATTCACTATGTTCATGGTCTCTGAGGAATCAATTGCCTCAGCCACAAAGCTCCCGAGAGTTGGAGATCGTTGATTTAAACACCACCAGTTGCCAAGAGCAAGCTATAATAGGGTTTTCAAAACTGAATTTCATAACATATCTGGAGCTAATGGATACTCCAAGGAGTGGATAAAAGAGTAGCTAATCAACCCTCTCATAGTCATCACCAGATTGATTACATGTGAAGGTAGATATTATGTCTTTAAAGCCTGTCAATTTCAATTGTTAGCTCACTTTCAGTTAAATAAGCCATTGTAACTTTCCCTTTTCCTTCTTAAAGAGTCTTGAGAAGATGTATTACCAAGTGAAGAAGGATGTAACCAATCCCCATAACTACCTATTTCACCATGGCCTTATCAAACTACTTGTCTTAGCCGAGTTGGAAAAAAAGGAGAAAACGTGGGATGAGTTCATTTGCCAATTTGAAAACCCTCATATTAAAATCAAGACTAGCAAGAATAATATTGATCTAGGGACTGTTACTCCACCAAAACCCTCATGCTCAAGTTGTTCCTTTACCGGACCAAAAGTCCAAGAAACTTGTTGATACCCCTGCAGCCTCATCGGGCAAGAAGACCAAGAATCCTATTGCTAACCCCCCTCTAAAAACAGTAAAGACCAAGAATCCTATTTCTAATTCATGGCATGAGGATGTGCCATATCTTCGGTTTGGGGGGGAGTTTCCTGAGCTAAAAATGCTAAGCATTGCCCATTTGTATAGCAAACCCATGAGAAGAGGAAGTAGGATTTCTGTCAAAATTTTGTCATACTGTCTTTTTACAAAGTCTCGGGATATTATATCAACAGTTGTTTGTATTGGTATGATAAATTATATACTGTTGACATCATTGTGTGTGATATAATCTCCTATGTTTTTTTATGTTTATGCTATAGAAGACTGTTTATACTTAACTACTCTTTGTCACAAACACAGAGTGATAACAACTGCTAAATACGTATTGTCATATGTATTCCAAGCTTATGAAAAGAGGATCAGTTGTTTGAATTGTTACATATTGATGACAGGCAATAACAATTCTCCTATTCACCATGCCTACCAGTACAAACCAATCCTTTTGTTAGTATCTATTGGTTCTGTCAATCACCAGTGATCAAATTTACTCTTTCATGTGATTGATAGGGTTATTATGTCAAATTGTTATATTTTCAAAATAAAATTATCAAATAAAATTTGACATCTCTTGGTTGTAAAATGGTCATTGGTGTGTCTAGGTGTCATTACTACTCCCCCCACTCATCCAAGGTCATAAATTTTCATCATGGTCATATCATCATTCTTTGTCATAAATTTTCAAATAATTGTCTTGGTCAAAAATCTACTTCAAAATTCGTTTCTGAATTAAGGAAGATGAATTTGACAAAAGTGAAAGTGGTTTTTGTCAATCATAGACCAATAAACAAAAACCTCCTTCATTTTATGCACAAGTGTTATCATTTGAGATAAATTCCCCAAATAAAGTCGCTATAGGAGGGTTTCTACACATTTGGACAGTTTGACTTCAAGTCCGTTTTTCAGAGGTTTGAAGAAGGAATTTGCAGTGCTTGATGGTTCCATTGTGTAGCAGAAATCAT
Organism: Picea engelmannii; assembly: GCA_009831015.1. Taxonomy (NCBI): domain Eukaryota; kingdom Viridiplantae; phylum Streptophyta; class Pinopsida; order Pinales; family Pinaceae; genus Picea; species Picea engelmannii. The sequence goes on along the minus strand of ML782360.1, from coordinate 378,309 downwards.
AAAATTTCCACCCATACCTATTTCAGTGCCAAAATACTCCGGGAAGGCCTCTAAAATCCCTATCGAAGACCACGTTGCACTTCTTCTAAGAGCACGCTGCGCTTCTGCAAGTTTTGAGTAACCAACTTCAAGTTGGGATTTTGAACAAAAGGGAAAGTAATTTTGAAACTGGGAGGAGGTTTGTGTTCATAACATACCGAAACACAATAAGCTCTCTCATTTTTTTAATATACTCTATGGTTTGGGATATATTCTATCATCTTAGAGGCCTATGCTTTCAGAAAATAAAACACTATGTTTTTCCTGTTTTAGTCATATTTTATTTTCGTGTTTTCCTAACAACTGAAAGTGATTTTTTGAAAAAAAATAGAGGCTTTTATCAAGGACATATTAAAAAAAAAACCTCTCTCAGTTTCTAAATATACATTATGGTTTTGGATATATTCAATTCTCCTAGAGGCCTAGTTTTTCATAAAATAAAACACTATGTTTTTCCTATTTTAGTCATGTTTTCTTGGCGTGTTTTCCTAACAACTGAAATTGAATTTTTGAAAACAAAGAGAGGTTTTTGTCAAGGACATATTCAAAAACAAAAAAACTCTCTCAGTTTTTACACAGGTTTTACTATATTGTAGTCATGGGTGTCACTTTGATACCTATTTTTCATAAGTTCGTCAGGCCAGAATTGTTGCGCTTATGGGAAGTCACTTTTGGAACTAATTTTGCAAAGGTAAAATTGTTGTTTTGCATGGTTTAAAGGATCAAGGGTATAATATACATCTCAAGGCTTCCTCACATGTCATCAATAGCCTTCAAAAACTCCAAAACCTCTAGTTCAAACTTAGAGAGCATGAAACATGAGTTGTTATTTACACCATGATAACATTGTCCTACAAGCCAAGATAAATTCTCTACAGCGTTAGGTTGATGATATTACTACCACCAATAATAGTCTCTGGATGAAATTGAAACACCACAAAAATCCTAAGTCAAAATCCCCTGGGAAAGAGGGAGAAGCTTCTAAAGATAATCCACCCCCTCCTTCGCAAGTTAGTCATAAAGTGCAATTTGTTTTTGTTTGCAATGGGACCTGCAAAATCTTAGGTGTGGGGGTAATGTTGGGCCCGAGATATGATCAATTTTATGATGTTAATTAGATGCTTTTTGCCGAATGTGTATATGCATTTTCATGTTTTGAAGAAGCTTTTTGAAGAATTTTGTGCCAAAACGCTATGATTTACACTCGGTATGCATAATTCGTGTTTTATGTCGATCTTGAGTATAATTTATTATGTCTTTATGTTTCCAAGAATCTAATTCACATTTTTTGGTGTTACAGGGAAAAATCACATCATGTTTCTGCTTCCGGTACTCCATTCGACACTATTACATTCAGCTAACTTAAATCTTAAATTGTGGGAGCATGAAGTGGAATATGAAAAATCCGGCACATGGGTTTTGTGCGTAATATGCCCAATTAGGTCCTATGTGGGTTGTTTCTAGAAATTCTAAATGGATTGAGAGAAGTTCGTGGTTTTCAATTCTACATCTGGTACTCGGTCTAACACTTTGTCCAACACCTCATCCTACACAAAAACGGTGGGCAATTTAGCGGTTATGGCATTTGAGGCCAGTGGTGGGAAAATCGGCAACATGGGTTTTTCTCGTGCTTACCCCCTTCAGCTACTGAACTCTTGACAACTCAGTTTGGGTTGTTACACTGGGCGATTATTGGATCGCTCTGTTTTGGCAGTTAGGGCACCATTAATGTAATTTGTTGTTTTTAGAAGTGGTTTGACGCTCCAGTGGTCAACCACTTGATCTATAAAGCTTATAAATACCACCATGGTGGTCATACAATAGCTAAGAAGTAGTGTGTTAGAGGCAAATACGATTTTGGCTCTGTTTTTCCATTTTTCATTTTGCCAGACTGTGTAAACCCTGCATTTTTAGTTTTAATGGTGAAATCGTTGTGATGAAGTTCATGGTGTGCCTTTAAAGAGTAACCACGACTATTGGGGGGGCCACCAGTAGTATGGGTAACTATCTTATGAGTTTATTTGTGAATTAGATAGTGTAGATGCATTTTTATTTTATTTCCTATACATGAAATGATATTTTACTTCTTTGTTATTTAATTTGTTGTTTGTGATTTAATTGGTTTAACTTAGTTTTTGCAGGTTAATATGAGGAGTTTTGTTAGTATGCACTGAGTTATTAGTTAGTAGAAGCAAGCTTGTGGATTTAGACACTAACCCCATGTGTAGTTAGATGGTAGAATAGACTTTCTTCATGCTGAAATAGAAGTTAAAACAGAGTTTTAGGACAGAAATTTAATTCATGCTTTCTTTGACAGGGTTTCGGTGGATGGATAGTGATAGTGTTATCTTTTATTTGCAAATTGCTTATTCAAATGCTATTTAGTCTCTACTTATCTAGTTGTTGGCTAGTTTACTTATTTCATTGCTTGTCACATGCTAGAATATTGTTTAATGTATGTTTATGAGCATTTCCCTTTTTGCAATTTAAATTGTCAAGATAGAGCTAGTTTAGTTTATGTTATGCAATTTCTTGCTTAGATTTAAGTTGCAATTTCAAGTTGTAGTTAATTATTGAGTTTAGTGTAGTCTGAATTTGCTTCATTAGTATAGAATGCAATTGAGTTTATTAGCATAGTCTCGTTATACTGTTGATGATTAATGCATGATAGTTTCTTTCTTTCATAGATAGTTTTATTGTTGTTGTAGGATAGATAGTCTTTGCTTTGATAGGTTAGATAGTAGCTTGTGTATCATAGGTTCAAGACTAGTTGTTAATTTCTCTTGCTTTCAATTAAATAGACTTCCTTTTATGAATTAGAGATCGTTTTGAAGATTGAATTAAGAATATAGTCCACTTGCCTCTTAGGCTAGATAGTTGTTCAATGAGAAGTTTTAATTAGATTACTTGCAGTAGAAGTTATCTTAGAGTAGTTAGTTGTTTACTTGATTTAATAGGTTAGCTAGTTGCTTTGCTTACTTGTTTACTTGCTTTAATAGGTTAGTTAGTTGTTTTGCTTACTTGTTTACTTGCTTTAATAGAATAGTTGCTAGCTTGTTTATTTATTTGCTTTCATAGGGTAGTTGCTCATTGAATTTAGGTTGGCAAGTTAAAGTAGTTTTCTTTTGTTATTTTCTTATTGTTATTCTTAAATAGTTTTCTTTTGCTTATTGCTTATTGTTATGAACTAGTTTTCTTTAAATAGGCTTTTCACTTGTTTTTCTATAACTATCCATCAATCCTTGGTCCAAAAGTACTTAGGTTACATAGTTTAAAGTTGCCTAGTAGGGTTTTCTCATTAGATATATTTGCTCAAATAGATTAGCCTAAGATAGTCACTTCCTTAGTTAGACTATACTACTATCATCCCTTCTACCTTTGGCATATATTTTGCTACAACTCTAAGTTTACTTACCTCGGGTTGACAATTTAATTGAGGGTTTTTAGTGTTTTTTTAGTGCATATAGAACACCCATCAGGGCATGTGACGAGGATTTAGGCCCAGGATGAAGAGAAAGGAGACCACACTAGGAGGAAGTGTGAAAGAGTGTCTTGTGCCAGGGAGGAGCATAGGTGAAGATAGGCTCGCAAAGAGGCACAACGTTGAGAATAGGTTGTCCAGTGGGGATACCGGTAGTAGTAGTAGTAATAGTAGTGGTGGTTGTAGAAAGAGGGTCCTTGGAGATGAATTCCAAACCCATTAATTGTTGCAAAGTGTCACAACCTCAAAAAAAGATGAGGCACAAAGTGGAGGCACAAGAGAAGGAGAAGAAGATGGAGGCTCCCTTAGTGGCAGGGGAAGAGAATTGGTGATAGTATAGGGTATTGTGCAACTGCAGGTAGGAAAATCTCTAGGTCACCTCAAAAGGAATGTCAAAAGAATATATACTTACCCCCTCTTTAAACCACCCCCCATTAAAGTAGAGAAGAGATGAGTGAAGAAGAAGGAGAAGTCATTTCTACTTCACCAAGAAGAATATCAATATTGAGAACCATGAAACCTAGTAGTTAGATCGAAGGAGTGAGTTCAAGATCAAAGATGGTGAATCAGGATAGCACCCAGAGGCTACCTTTGTTCCATGGAATGGGTAAAGATGATGTGGAACAACATGGGTTCACGTATGAAGCAATATGGTTTGTTAAGAGGATCACAGATGAAGCAACAAAAATTGTGCAGCTGGAAACCGTGTTCAGGGATAGAGCCTTGACATGGTACATGAATTCCAAGGACACTACATCGACGGGACAAGCGAGGTCCTTGAAAGATATCAAGTGATATATACTTAAGTAATTTCAAAATCCTAAGTCATAATATCAGTGTATTACTTAAATCAAGGAGATTAAGCAGAAACAAGGAGAAACTGTGTGGGACTATGACCAACAGTTCAATATTTTGTTGGATAGACTGAAATTCTAGATTCAGGACGTACATCATAGAGAGTGGTTTATTTTTGGGTTACTCCCCCATATCCGAGTCCTTCTCATCCTTCAGAAGGTGATGACTCAAGCAGAGGCTGTGGAAATGTGTTTGGAGGCTACGCTAGGACGGGTAGAGATATCAACATGATTGGTGCAGGTGCATTCGCAATTGGCCAATATGAAGATGCAATTGGAGGACATGGAAAAGAAAAAATTCATTTGCTAACACATATGTTGTATCACATGTCAATATGAGGGACATCACAGGGATGAGTGCCCTATACTTGGTAACTATGTGGCGATGGGAACACTGAGTCCATTTCCAACTAGGCCTTAGGCGGAATGGTGTGAGATATGAAAACAATGGGGTCATGTACCACCCCATTTCTCAACTTGGGAGAAGTATCAAAAGACACACCATACTCTATTCTGTGAGTTCTGTAAGCCCGTGGGATATGATGTCAATAACTACCGATCACTCCAGCTGATGAAAGACAATAACTTCCATGCATTCCAGGTACAAGAAGAACATAAGGGTGGTGATCATGGTGGTGTTGAGAGAGGTGGATACCAAGGAGGTCCCAAAGGTGGATATGGGCATGAATTCAAACAAGGATATGGAGGGGGAGGAAGACCCCCCACTTGTTTCAATTGTGGATAGATTGGTCATGTATCAAGGTTTTTCACTAAAATGCGTGTGCATACTGTTACAGTCCTGAGCATGTCATAGAGGACTATCCAAACTTACTAAATAAGTGGGAAGAAAATATGACGCACTACAACATGATGCATGCAGAGCCATCCGTAAATAAGAAGAAGGATGAGGAAATTGATGTCTAGGTGATAACCTGACGCGAAGCAAAGATAGGAAAGGACTTTGAGCAGGATGAGATATCGAATCAAAATCTGGAGAGGAAGATTAGAAAGGTATTGTATCCCCCTCCTAAGTTTGATGTTTCCCAACAAAAGTAGTTTCTGCATGATGTATAGAGAGCTATGGAAGAAGAAAGAGCATGTGAAGAGTTGCAATGCACGACAATAAGATCACTTGAGGAGGAATGGATCCATGAAGAGGTGTATCCAGTGACACACAGATTGCTTGAAGAGGCCTAGATCCGTGAGGAGGTCCAATGAGTGACACATAGGTTTCTCTAAGAGGCTCGTGCCTAACAAGAGCTGCAACACATAATGAAAAGATCATTTCATGAAGCTTGTAAGCACAAATAGATGCAATGTGAAATGAAAAATTTGATGGAATAAGAGTGTAGACAACAATATATGTGATACATCAAGTAAAGGTGATGCAAACGTGCCACCCAGGGGAACGTCCGCTCTCACAGGACCTTCCCCTCTTCTCGGCCCAAAGAACTCAAAGGTTCTCCTAATTCTCTATCAAGAATCTTCCTACCCATAGATTCTCTTCGTCGCGCGATCCTCTTCCTTAAATTCTCGGAGGATCGAAACTCGTGACTTCGCGAGCCCAACAGTCGAGTGCTACACACTCGGATCCCCGAGACCCAATGGTCAGTCAACTCGCTGACTTCTCCCTGAAGGATTTATCTACTCGTGACCCCACTACTTGCGATACCAAACTTTTGGTTCTCCAACCTCCGATACCCAAGGTACCGAAACTCCGATGCACCCATGTGACTTGACCCGTCCACACCCATCACTTCTCTCAGGACTTCCGCGCTATCACTACCTCACTCCCTCGTGACTTCGCTACTTGCGAGGTTGAATATCTTCCCTGTCAACTTCTGAGGTCCAAGGTGCCGAAACTCGCAACCTCGCTCCCTCGTGACTTCGCGATTTCTGCGGCCAAGTCCTCGAGCCTTTTCTCGCGAGGTTCCGATGCACGATCCCATGTATGGATCCAACGGTCCTCCCGCGATCTAGATCCAACGACTATCCTCTTTCTCGAGCCTCGCGTCCTCGTCACTTGGGATACCCAATACTTGTTCTTTCACTTTGCGAGCTTCCGAGTTCACGAGATCCTTAGATCTCCGCCACCTATCCTTCCCAGATGGACGTTCCGGATCCTCTCACCATTTCGCTGCCTCGTGATCTCGCATTTTTTTGACACAAATATTTCATCCCTTCCACTTACGAGCTCCCGAGATGCGAGATGCCACCTGTCCCCTTGCTAACTTCTGTGGACCCACGCTATCCTCGGAGTAGTCGAGATCTCGTTTCTTGCAATCTCGCAACTCTCCTCACCAAACTTAGGACACTTTCCTCACGAGGTCCCGATAGACGATCTTGTGAACAATCCAATGGTCCTGACCGACTTGGATCAACGGTGCTAACCCTCTTGAGCTTTGAATCCTCCTCACGCTTGCGCCGATAACCTTCTCGCACCTCCGTAGTATCCAACGGCCACAGAAATTCGTGAAACCTCCTCAATGGATTTCGTCTGCCCGTTCTTCCCTTCAGTGGATCCACGAAGTCGACGAAGTGTCTCCCTATTGTGTTCCTTCTCCTGCTCGCCAACCTGTGACGCTTCCTTTGGAATTCCCACGACAACTTCCTTGCACTTATCCTTTAGTAAATTCAAAGGCCTATTCCTCCTGAGCTTTACACGAATTCAGTCTTCCAGAAGGAAATTTTGCACGCACTCCTTGCGACAAATCTTCAACAACATCTAAGTGTTGAAGCCTTCGACCCTGCACACTCTGGCAGCAATAGTCTTCAATATCCTTGCTCAGAACTGCAACCCTGAGGCCTAACTTAGCCTATGCACTCCTTGCACGGCTCGGGTGCCAAATATGCACTTCTGAGATGAATGAGAACAAAAGCTAACTCTAACTGAACCCTTCTGTCAACGCACTCCTTGCAGACAATTCAACTGCACTCCTTGCAGGAATCTCTGGCTCAAGTAAAGAAACAATTGAAACTCATTCACATTCACTCTCAGACTTCTATTCAACCATGAAATCACATACACAACATATAAAAGCAAATGTATGGAAGAAAGCAAACATTCATGAGCATAACATCATAATTACATAGAGAATAACACAAACCATGGATTTGAATCAAAGTTCTCTTCTATTAATTCAAATGCCTATACATGGGTGTTCTTCATACAATTCTCTGCATGCTCTTCTCTACAAGGTTGCTTCAACAATAATATGCTAATGTTACAATGTACAAAGGAGGGTGTCTATATCTCGTTTCCCTCTCGAGCTCTAAGGCTATCAAATCTAAATTAAATTCCTATCTACCAGCATTAAATCTATTAAATGCCGACTATCTACCAAACGAAGAGAGCTATCCACTAAAGGTCCATTACAATATACAAGGTGCGCTTTCATAAATGGTTCACTAAAGACTTGCGCAACAATCCCAAAGTATTTCAAAAATTTGGGTTGGTTTGTCCAGCTGGTCTTCGCTTGATGTGTTGGCTCGCTTGATGAGTTGGTGATGCTCCTGCATCATACTCCTCGGCTTGAAACATTTCATGGGCTCCTGTCCATGAGCTCCTGCATGGTCCTTCCATGCTTCTGTATCATTGCTTCTGTCTCCCAGCTGGCATCCTCCACTGGGTGATTTTTCCATTTGACCAGATACTCGAAGTATTCTTTTCTCCTGGTCTTCTTACCCACTCGCTTGTCCAGTATGCATTCCATCTGCGGCTTCTCTGCTACTAGCATCTACTTCATCCACAGAATCACTGGTTGTTCAGTTCCCAACTCTACTTCTCCAGCTCTGTATGGGTATAAGTCTGCGATATTGAATATCGGAGATATCCCGATGCCATCCGACAACTCAATCTCATATGCATTTTCCCCGAATTTTCTCAAGACATTGCATGGCCCAATTTTCTTCATCTTGAGTTTATTGTATGTTCCCCTCGGGAACCTTTCCTTCCTCAGGTGTGCCAGAACTAGATCACCAACTTCAAACTGAAGTTGTCTCCGATGCTGATCTGCTCTACGCTTATATTCCTGATTTGAATTTTGTAGTCGCTGCTTCACCTGACTGTGAAGTTCCTGCATCGCCTCAGCAAATTATTCTGCACTAGAACTGGTAGTCGCAGTCTGTTATGAATCTCGCAATTCAGAAACTCCTCTCGGTTGCATCCCATATACAACCTGAAATGGACTTCTACCTGTACTCTGATTCAGTGAATCATTGTATGCAAATTCTTCCTGTGGCAATACATTGTCCCAGCTGCTATGGTGCTCTGTCACCAAGCTTCTTAAAAAATCTCCCAGACTCCTGTTGACTAATTCCATCTGTCCATCCGTCTGAGGATGATAAGCAGAACTAAACGCCAGATTAGTTCCTAGATTCTTCCATAAGGTCCTCCAAAAATGCCCTATGAATTTAGTATCCCTGTCCGAAACAATGCTTTTCGGCAATCCATGAAGTCTAACGATCTCTTTGAAAAACAGATTTGCGATGTGAGTCGCATCGCTGGTCTTCTGGCATGGAATGAAATGTGCCATCTTTGAAAACCTGTCCACTACTACAAAGACAGAATCAACACTTCTTTGTGTCCTCGGAAAACCCAATACAAAATCCATGCTGATTGCCTCCCATGGCCTCTCTGGTATGGGTAATGGCTGATAAAAACCCACACTCTGCTTTCTCCCTTTCAAATGATGGAAAATCCTGCATCTGTCAATGAACTTCTTGACATATGCTCACATCCTTGGCTAAAAATATGACTCATTCATCTTCGCGAATGTTTTGTCATGGCCAAAGTGCCCTGCTAAACCCCTGTTGTGCTTCTCCTTCAACAAGTTCTCCCTCATGGAGCATTTCGAAATACACAGTTGATTGCCTATGAACAACAATCCTTCCTGGATCATATAGTCTATCCAAGGGCTTCTATCTCTGAGAACTGGATTCTCAGCTGCTTCATACGCCTCTCCAAAGTCTACATCTCCTGCGTACATGTCCCTGAGATTTTCAAAACCTAAGGTTTTGACTCGAAACTCCTGCAGCAACAAAAATTTCCTGCTCAAAGCATCAGCCACTTTGTTAGCAGTACCTGAAATGTTTTTAATTACGAATGTAAAATTCTACATATACTCTACCCATTTAGCATGTTTCTGATTCAACTTCTCTTGTTGAATCACAAACTGTAATGCATGATTATCACTGTACAATACAAATTCTTTCGGGATCAAATAATGCCTCCACTTCTTCAGTGCATGTATGATAGCATAAAATTATTTATCATACGTGGAGTATTTCAGCTTCGTGTCATCTAGTTTCTCACTGAAATATGCAACTGGTCTGTCCTCCTGACTTAAGACCACTCCTATGGAATACCCACTGGCATCACATTTCACCTTAAATGTTTTCTGAAAATCTGGCAACACCAACACTAGTTGCTCTGTGATCTTTCGCTTCAATAGATTGAAGCTCTTCTCAGCCTCTGTTGTCCAATGAAAAGAATTATGTTGCTTCTTCACTGTGTCCATCATCGCTGCGCTAATTCCACTGAAATTTCTGATGAACTTTCTATAGAAACTAGCCAAACCATGGAATCTCCTCACCTCGAACACGTTTCTCGTTGATGGCCAATTCTTGATCACTTCCACCTTATCCGAATCCATCCTCAACTCATTAGCTGAAATAAAAAAACCCAAATAGATGAGTTGTGTCTTCATAAATGAGGACTTATTCATATTAATTAACAGCTTCTCCTGCTATAACTTTCTCATCACAATGGCCAAATGCTTCAAATGTTCAGCCTCTGATTTACTGTAAATCAGTATGTCATCCAGATAAACAATGACGAACTTTCCGATGAACTCCCTCAGGACTTCGTTCATCAGCCTCATAAAAGTACTCGGTGCATTTGTCAAGCCAAATGGCATGACTAGCCATTCATACAAACCTTCATTTGTCTTGAACGTTGTTTTCCACTCATCGCCTTCCCTCATGCGAATCTGGTGATATCCGCTTTTCAAATATATCTTTCAAAAATATTTTGCCCCACTTAGGCAATCCATCAGATCATCCATTCTCGGCAATGGGAACCTGTATCTAATGGTTATTTTGTTGATCTCTCTTGAGTCGGTACACATCCTCCAGCCTCCGTCTTTCTTCGGACTGAGCACTGTTGGAACAACACATGGACTCAAGCTTTCTATGACCAATCCTTTGTCCATCAAATCTTGGACCTGCTTCTTGACCTCCTCATTTTCTTGCGGCGTCAACCTGTACGTAGCTTTGTTTGGTAAACTTGCTCCTGGTATGAGGTCTATGTGATGACTCACACTTCGCATTGGTGGCAACGAATAAGGTAATTCGTCCACTATGATATCAGCAAACTCTTCCAGCAGTTCCTGAACTTCATCCGACAAATCGTCCACTCTTGTGCTAGTCAAAATAATTCTTGGTTTCCTGATCACAAAGAATTGTGGATCTTCTTTCTTCTCAACCTCTGTAAGAAGCTCTTTCCCACTCATGAGAAGTATTGTGTTGTTTACTTCCGGCTTCACCTCCTTATCCTTTATCGGAAGTAACCTATGGGTTCTCCCATTCTTCTCTAGAGTATATGTGTTCATTCTCCCATCATGAATCACATTTCGATCGTATTGCCATGGTCTACCCAGCAATAAATGACATACGTCCATGGGAATAACATCACATAAAATCTTGCCATTATATCCCCCTATCTTGAATTCAACCAAGCATTGTTTAGTAACAGTTACCTGGTGTCCTTTTTGTAGCCACGAAACTCTGTATGGGCTTGGATGATCATTCGTCTCCAGCTCCAATTTCTCTACCATCTCGGTTGAAACGAGATTATCCGTGCTACCGCTGTCAACAATTACCTTGCATACCCTGTCTTTGGTCTTGCAAGATGTTCTAAACAGTCTGGTCCTTTGCACTGATCTTTCCACCTCCTTCTCGGGTGTCAAAAGGACTTTATTCATCGCAAGCGATCTTCCACCTTCTGTGTCTTCGGTCTCAACATCACGCCTCTGTTCTTCTGTGATGTGAGCTTCCCCTGTATCTTTATTTTTCTCTGGACACTCATATGACTTGTGCCCATTCTTCCCACGTGTAAAACATGTGATAACTCCTCCTTGGCCTCTCCCTCTACCTCTGGTACGAGGAAAAGTGTTTCCATCAGCATAATCTCTTCGCTGATCATTTTCCTATCCTCTTTGTTCAACATATGGCTGCCTCTGTGAGGTTCCACCTCTTTCAACCTTAACCTAAGGTTTTTTCCATTCCTCCTTGGGCTTTTGGAATTTGTCCTGGGCAACTGCTTTGCCTCTTGGATGGCTTCTTCCTCACCCTCGCTGTCCTTGCTTTTGGCTCAGCTTCTCTTCGGCTTTCAGAGCCAATTGATAAGCATCTTCCACCGTTTGGATGGTTAGCATGCTTAATTCATCCTGAATGTCGTATCTCAGACCATTCAGATATCTAGCAACCTTCTCATAATCACTCTCCCGATGACCTGCTTTGATGTTCATTCAATAGAATTCTTCAGTGTATTCTTTCACTGTCATCAGTTTCTGTCTCAGGTTCTGCATTTTCCTGAACAACGAAATCTAGTAATCTTTTGGGATGAATTTCGCCTTCATATTCGTGATCATTCGATCCCAACTTTTAATCTTCTGCTTTCCCTTGCAGTGTCTATCAGCTTGAAGCTCGTCCCACCATAATGTTGCATGTCCTTTCAAGCGTGTAACAACATGCCTGACTTTCTTATCCTCTTCGATATCCTCATAATCGAAGTAGGTGTCAAGAGCTCTAATCCAATCTAGCAGCTCCTCTGCATCCAGATTTCCTTCGTAAACTGGAATGTAAATCTTGGCCTTTGCACCCATTCTGGAAATGGCTTTGATCAACCACTCGGTTGATGCATCTTCTGCTGTGACTTCTTCTTCATGCCCAGCCTCCTCTTCGAACTCGGAGTCACTAATATCCCCTGCACCAATTCCGCGTCTTTGAGTTGTCTCCATCTCTTCAAGCCTTTCTCGGAGATCTCTCATCTGCCTCTCCATTTATGGATTTCCAATCGGCCTAAATCTTCTTCTCACCTCCCTATCTTCTGGGTCCGGTGACTGTCTTTCTCTCGCCGACGGCATGGTGAAATTTTCTTTTCCTCCCTGCTACAGAAAACAAAGAGATTTTCTGAGCTCTGATACCACTTTGATGCAAACGTGCCACCCAGGGGCACGTCTGCTCTCACAGGACCTTCCCCTCTTCTTGGCCCGAAGAACTCAAAGGTTCTCCTAATTCCCTATCGGGAATATTCCTACCCATGGATTCTCTTCGTCGTGCGATCCTCTTCCTTAACTTCTTGGAGGATCGGAACTCGCGACTTCGCGAGCCCAACAGTCGACCGCTACACCCTCGGATCCCCGAGACCTGATGGTCAGCCAACTCGCTGACTTCTCCCTGAAGGATTTCGCTACTCGCGACCCCACTACTTGCGATACCAAACTTTTGGTTCTCCAACCTCCGATACCCGAGGTACTGAAACTCCGATGCGCCCGTGTGACTTGACCCATCCACACCCGTCACTTCTCTCGGGACTTCCGCGCTATCACTACCTCGTTCCCTCGCAACTTCGCTACTCGCGAGGTTGAATATCTTCCCTGTCAACTTCTGAGGTCTGAGGTGCTGAAACTCGCGACCTTGCTCCCTCGTGACTTCACGATTTCCGCGGCCAAGTCCTCGAGCCTTTTCTCGCGAGGTTCCGATGCATGATCCCACATACGGATCCAACGATCCTCCCATGATCTGGATCCAACGGCTATCCTCTTTCTCGAGCCTCGCGTCCTCGTGACTTGGGATACCCAATACTTGTGCTTTCACTTTGTGAGCTTCCGAGTTCGCGAGATCCTTAGATCTCCGCCACTTGTCCTTCCCAGATGGACGTTCTGGATCCTCTCGCCATTTCGCTGCCTCGTGATCTCGTGTTTTTTTGACACAAATCTTTCAGCCCTTCCACTTACGAGATCCCGAGATGCGAGATGCCACCTATCCCCTTGCTAACTTCTATGGACCCACGCTATCCTCAGAGTAGTTGAGATCTTGTTTCTCGCAATCTCGCAACTCTCCTCACCAAACTTAGGACACTTTCCTCACGAGGTCCCGATAGACGATCTCATGAACAATCCAACGGTCCTGACCGACTTGGATCAACGGTGCTAACCCTCCTGAGCTTTGACTCCTCCTCACGCTTGCGCCGATAACCTTCTCGCACCTCCATAGTATCCAACAACCATGGAAATTCATGAGACCTCCTCAATGGATTCCGTTCGCCCGTTCTTCCCTTTAATGGATCCACGAAGTCGACGAAGTGTCTCCCTATTGCGTTCCTTCGCCTACTCGCCAACCTATGACGCTTCCTTTGGACTTCCCACGGCAAATTCCTTGCACTTATCCTTTAGTAAATTCAAAGGCCTATTCCTCCTGAGCTTTACACGAATTCAGTCTTCTAGAAGGAAATTTTGCACGCACTCCTTGCGGCAAATCTTCAACAACGTCTAAGTGTTGAAGCCTTCAACCCTGCGCACTCTGGCAGCAATAGTCTTCAATATCCTTGCTTAGAACCGCAACCCTGAGGCCTAACTTAGCCTACGCACTCCTTTCATGGCTCGGGTGCCAAATCTGCACTTCTGAGATGAATGAGAACAAAAGCTAACTCTAACTGAACCCTTATGTCAACGCACTCCTTGTGGACAATTCAACTGCAATCCTTGTAGGAATCTCTGGCTCAAGTAGAGAAACAATTGAAACTCATTCACATTCACTCTCAGACTTCTATTCAACCATGAAATCACATACACAACATATAAAAGCAAATGTATGGCAGAAATTAAACATTCATGAGCATAACATCATAATTACACAAAGAATAACACAAACCATGGATTTGAATCAAAGTTCTCTTCTGTTAATTCAAATGCCTGTACATGGGTGTTCTTCATACAATTCTCTGCATGCTCTTCTCTACAATGCTGCTTCAACAATAATATGCTAATGTTACAATGTACAAATGAGGGTGTCTATATCCCGTTTCCCTCTCGAGCTCTAAGGCTATCAAATCTAAATTAAATTCCTATCTACCAGCATTAAATCTATTAAATGTCAACTATCTACCAAAGGATGAGAGTTATCCTCTCAAGGTCCATTACAATATACAAGGTGCTCTTTCATAAATGGTTCATTAAAGACTTGCGCAACAATCCCAAAGTATTTCAAAAATTTGGGTTGGTTTGTCCAACTGGTCTCCGCTTGATGTGCTGGCTCGCTTGATGAGTTGGAGATGCTCCTACATCGAAAGGGTGATTGCAAAACAATGCCTTGAGGAGTTGAATCATGTATCATGCAAAGAAGCAATGCCCAACATGGGTTGAGAGATAGACAATGAAGATCAAGTAAGTAATTTCTTATGTTGTTATTCGAGATACTCAATCATCCTAATGTTGTGTGGAATTTAACATAGATGTTAGCAACTTGTGTGGGGAAGGAGATGGAAAATAGGACTATATCAGCTCCAATACCAGAAAGGGAGGTGTGTCAAGTCAGTAAGAAGAAACGCACTAATAGAGAGTTCAAGATGACAAATGAGCTGGGTGGTTATGACATGAATGGAGTCATTTTGGACCTGGGTTCCAACGTGAACATTACACTAAAGAAGTCCTGGGAGTTGATGGGAAAGATGAATCTAGTATGGTCACCCATCCATCTGCAGTTGAAAAATTAGTACAGGATCTATCTATAGGTCGATTGGAGCAAGTTGAGGTGAATACAGAAGGGGTGAAGATAAAAGTTGACTTTGAGATCATAGAGATTGTGGATGATTCTAATCGATACCCTGCATTAATTGGCATTGTTGGGCCTTTAAAAACAATGCTGTGATTAATTTGAAGAAGAGGAAGATGTCATTTGATATAGACACCATGCACATGATCACACCTCTAGATCCAAATGAAGTAGACAAGTACGATGAGCCAGTGGATGAGGATGCATAAAGATCTATTATTGAGAATATCTATAAGATCATCATCTACATGGAGGATTACATCAATCCCATTGCCGATGGAGAATTAAGTTGGTGGAGCATGAAGTCTTATTATACCAAATCTGAAGGTGCTATGGAAAGGTGGAAACATAAACTATATGAAGTGTCAACAAGGAGGTGCACACATATCTCCATAGAAGTGAGTGAGGAATAGTTTGGATCTTATCAGTACGATGGGATGTATCTGTTGGATGTGTTTATTTCCTAGATATAACATATTCCCGAACACCACCAGGTTCGCTCCCTTGATACAATGCTCATAGGAATTCCTGCATGATGGTGGGAAGTGCATCGAGAACCATATTGAGAACGAGAATCTATCAAATAATCCATGCGAGAAAGGTTTAGACAAGATACGAATATCCATTGATACAAGTTACATTGCAAAAGGTGATGTCTTGCCAAGTAGTGGTGCGATACGTGTAGTCGATATATGAATGATCGACACATGTTTCCAAAAAGGCACCCTATAACCCTGGTCCCCTGGTCTTCCATGGGGAAATTCATACAACCACATGAATGGGGGAGTGACATGAATACCCCATCAATACCCACTAAAGATATGTTCCCTATGTTGCTCTTCCCCAACCCCATTGAGAAAACTGATGAGTGGGGTATAACTGTATAGGAATTAGTTAATCAATGGATATTACCATAAAATATCGAGCCTAGTCCAATGCCTCCGTGGCGAAAACTAACCAAATGAGAGAACATTGCACCCCACCAGGGGTCATTGTGTCGAATTAAGCTAGGAATGAAGTGATGTCGAGGTGCACAGGAATATGCACGACGCCCCCTACGAGTAAGACGTGCGCATGTATGGTGTCGTCAAATTCAACATTAACTTGCAAGATCTGCTGACGACAAAAGATTTGTGATAGTAATGATTGATACAATATGTAGTTGTACCACACCAACTTCATCCAATTTTGAGAATATGGGAATATTAATGTTGCTGATAGGAGGACGATTTCTCCGATCCAGAATAAAGTAGGAGTTAATTACAGGGATTGGTGGAAAGCTCAAAATTTAGGCTACAATGACCGATCATCATCCCACACGAAAATCCAACAACTAGGATGGAACATGGTACTGACCAGCTCAAGGAAAAGACGAGATGACAAATCCACATTAAATGAAAGAAAAGAGGCATTATGGGTTTAACACTTTAAAAGAGAATGTGCTATTCCACTTCTTTACTTCTTCCCTACATTCAATGAGCACTCTTTCACTCCCCTCTTAATAATGTGTTTGTGAACATACGCATCATTTTTTTCTATTGAATTCTCGACTAGTTGTCACCATATCTAATATGGCATGCTCAAGTAAACCTTTTTCCCGACCAAAATCTAAGGCCATGAAGGAACAATCAATTATTGATCCTGTGTTACCATATAATGTCCCATTTGAAGGTTATATGTTCGGGAAGGTGCCCCTTCTCAAATGCGCTGACTACAACATCAGGGATCCCAATCAATTCCTCGAGTTACAGTCCGACAAATACACAAAGGTCATCCAAAGAGAAGATGGCACCGACAGAGTAGTGATGAAGGAGGGGGTGAAGCCTCTAAATAAATATGGTATTATCTCTATGCTTAAGTGTTTTCACTTCGGTCATGCTCAGGCCGTTCAATCATGTGTCTATTTTCTCCTCACCAAATTATATGGGGGATACCTATGGTTGGACTAGCCCTATCCTATCAATAAGAACATTTTACATAGGATTTTTGGCCTTCCCACCTCCAACGAAGATCCAATGGATAGTCTTAGAGAAACTGATGCAGTTCAAGAGGAGATATTTTCTCGATTCAACACCCACATATAAAAATGTGGAGTGGTAATCCCATAAATTAACAATCTGACTGTCAGGTTTGCAACATAGCTACTTGCATGTAAGTTGCAAGTATTGGAAGGAAGAATTCACCATAGGGTTCTTCCTCATGGTGGAATGATGTGTGAAAAATATTCAAATGGATTAGGCCCCTTACTTGCTCAAGGAATTCATCACCGACTATATCAACGTTAGGATCAGGGAAAAGAGTTTCACTACAACTGGGTCGTTATTTTATTTAGTATGGTACTATAGAGACCACCCCCTAGATTTGAAATAGACATGGACAACACCCCCTCATTTATTTCCCCCCGATTACTACCTCCCTAAGATTCCAAGAATACATAGGTCCAAGCAGCAGTCACCTAGGCCTTCCACCAGTGGTTCTCCCAGCTAATCATTGCTTCCAATGAAAGGGTCCACATTTCAACACATATATTTGAGAGATATGTTGATTATCTTCTTTTAAGTGTAATTTCCATAAAGTTTCAATATCTCCCCATGCAACCACAAACAAGAAAAAGATGAGCTCCCCTACTGCATTATAGAAGGGGATATCATGGACACAATTGCAAAATGGACAACCAACTACCATCCTCCCTTTTCAAAGGTGCAAGATGAATTTGAGATGAGAACAAAGAAATTATAGGAACAACTCATAGTTGCAGTTGTTTCTCAAAAACATGACCAAGAAAATGAATCCAAAGAATGCGAGTCTCCCATTTCGGATGAACGCATGCAAATCGTTGGTGGATTTGACACTTATGCTTCCAAAAAGTGAAATAAAACATCCAAAACTTAGGATGTACCTCATATCGACCTTCCCTCTAGCCCAGAAGGAGATCGATCATCTCTACCTCAAAAAACTCTGATTGAAGAAGAAGTTCCACTACCATCGACCCACTCAATCTTACGACCTGGTTCCAACAAAAATTGATATGCAACTTCCTTAAAGAAAGCAAAGATTGGATCCCCAACATAGAGCCATCAACTAGTTAAGCTCACGAAGGAAATTTACATGCATTTGGCCAAGCAACAAGTGTTCCAAAGTGATATGATGAGAAAGGTGGACACTCTGGGCTAACATTAACTGGCTCTCACCTCACCGTCAGAATACTCACCCCCAACACCCCAATCCATCGATGCTCTAGAAGCAAGGAAACACATATTTTTGAGTGTCAACCCACTCACCATGATCCCTTCTAACTCGGCCAGGATAGAACTTGACATGCCATAGGTACCTACTGTTGAGCTACAGGGATTTATCACTACTATGGTCTAGGAGTTGGGGGAGCGAAACCAATCCATAACTCAAGAGTAGGCCCAATTATGCCTTTAACTAGACCAGAATGTCTCCAGTCATGTAGCAACGAGATCCCAACTACACCAAGAATCCCGCACGCACTAAGAAGTTGAAGTTTCCCCAAAACATTTCCAGGCTTTGCATGTTGTTGAAGTGGTTGTGCATACAGAAACTAAGATTCAATATGAGGCCATGGTAGCCAACCACACTGATGTCTTCACTGCTTTGGAAGATCCTTACTCACAGGCTTATCCGCATGAACAAGTCAACCTAGAAATTCCATCCTCGCAAAAAAATATAGCAGTGGCCAAGTGCATCCATGTCCTGGAGTCTCAGACTCTTGAACTTCGTGTGCAGATTCAACAATTAACGTCGTAAGAGATAAAACTTCAATGACATATTGCAGCAACAAACAAAACCGTTCATGACTGTAGGAGTTGAGACCGAGATTTTTGGAGTTAGACATAGATTTAATGTGTGGAACGACTTGCAAATTCCCCTAGAATTGACTTATATCCATGATAAGTTTTGCACAACTAAATTTGAGGTCACAAAAAAAAAGTGTGACCTGACTGCTTTGTCTCTCAAAGAGCATGCCATTGTGATGTTAGCGATTGCAAAAAATACAAAAGAGATCACTACAGCTCAGGCTGAGTAACAAAATTTATCAGAGATCATCAATTTTGTGGATGATAAGGCCTTGATATTTCTCACATAGCTCTCAAACATGCAGGTTGTTATCACCCCCCTAATTGAGAAAATCAACACAATGGAATTGAAAGATCCTTAGATCACATCAGTCGATGCTGCTGTAGTTGTTAATATTACCTAGGATCTTCAAGGCTACCTTAATGATCCTGAGCGACAGTTTAAGGAGTTTGTGTAGGAAATCAGAAACATTGTTCTATCCATTGCAGTGATCATCCCATGAGGCAATTGGATCAAGGATGAGCCAAGTAATAGTGGGGGTGGGGGTTGTTGGCACCCAAAATTTTGGGTTAATATCATGTGCATACAAACAAAGTTGTTCGCAACCATTCCAATTTTGTGTGCACCCAAGCTAATGCATGAGGAATGACAAGAAGCACGTGCTAGACCAAGTTTTGATATTATGTGCCAAGTCCAAGGTCTACCAAATGTGTGTCGGTCCGAGTTTTGGGATGCACACCAGAAATCAAGAAGATGCATGCTGCAATCAAGAAAGGAATCATTTAGAAATATCCCCGAATGATTATTACCAGTAGCATGAGGGAACATGGAGTAGACAAAAGATAAGTTGGTAAGGCAGTTAAGATTTCCTTGATTCTAAAAAGGATATGTGGAATGCAGTCAGGTGGCAGAAGCATGTGAGACTATTAGTCAGTAGAGAAAGTGGATAAGAATCGACAGAGACAAAACTCCATAGCCAAGAAGGCTATAGAAGGATGCAAGGACTACATATAATAGGTCGTCGTTGTTGTTGTTGAGTAGATCCAATAAGTCATTTTGGTTGTCCATTGTTGAAGAGATCGCTCTGAGTCTTTGTATTATTGCAATGTTGTAATGCATCTGACAATAAGTCTAATTTTGTCATACATCTAAGGTATGAAAGGATGCACATGGCACAATGTATTTTAATTTTGGGAATTATCTAAGGGATACAAGACTTTGTTGTTGTCACATATGATTTGCTTAATGTATGCATGTGTATGATGGAATGAGGAAGATAATAAAGATGTAGCAATTTTGATCTATCGTGTGTTACTTATGTCGTATTTGGATATGTGTGTGTATTGTTTTTGCATATTAATGAAAGTAAGTGCCAATTATGGAATTTATGAACATCAACCCATATGGAAATTTGTGTTTTTAGCCCTTCATCCCCGACATAAGACCAGATGGTCTCTGTGATCCTCATTGCATCCCGGGTGAGACCTTCTTCGGCCTTAGCTGAATATTGATATGTTGATGCTTTGGGGGTTTTGTTGGTCAACTATGGATGAACCTTGGGTCTAAACCCTCTAGCGTTAAGGAGGATGCATGCAAGCATGAATTATCCCAACAGTATCATTGTATTGAAATATTTTGGATGTTGGATGTATTGTTTTGTATAAAGTGTGACTTCTTGAGTGATTCCTTCTACAAGGTGTATATGATGGTGTTACCCTACCTTAAGGGTTCCTCTCTATATTCTTGTGTTGTTCATGGTTTGAATGTTTGATATTTTCTAAAGACAAGAGTTTAATTCTCAATATCAAGGGTTTATCTTTATCTTTTATCGATCAAGTTTTAGTACATATTGAACCTTAAACATTGGTTGTTTTGACCCTTATTTAAAATTGAACATAGATATCGCCCATTGTTTATAAAAAAAATCTTCTATGATAGGCAATTGATTTGAGCTCATCACTGTCTTCTTCTATCTTGCATCAAGTCAATAAACCCATCAATAATTGCCCCAATTTCTTTATAAACATCAATAATTTTTCTTAGAAAGTGCAAAATTATCTGTAAGCTCTATCAATTCTTGATAGGGAGTTCCAATTGCTCAAGCTCAACCTTTAATTTTGCATAGTGGGATGTGCAATGTGTAAAAGTCAATAACTAAACATGATCTTTGCAAGAAAAATCCATAAAAATATCAATGAAATAAGTCATTATGAGTATGTAGTGTACACACCACATATTTAAAAAAATAACAATTAAAAATTAACAACATGTAATTTTTTATATATATAAAAACCAAAAAATATAACAAATGTTACAATTTTACCAAGATATTCATCCTCATGCTGAGTATTTCCCATGCATGTGAACTCTCATGACTTTTATATATATATATATATATATATATATATA
>ML782360.1:301792-322447 GCA_009831015.1 Picea engelmannii | reverse complement strand
ATTTTCATTTCTTTGCACAACGTGCCCTTGAGGATGCACCACGTGCTCCAAGGGTGCCACTCGCTGACTTGACGGATTCGTAGACTTTATAACCCCTGGAGTCAACACTCCGCCAGGTGAACTTGTGGGAGACTAAGGGCTCTAAGGAATAAGGCCCCCGCCTTATTGCGTGCCCCTTAGAATCATCATGAGCGACTGTCGCAGTCTGCCCTCATGGCATCGTGGATCCTCTCGAACTAGGTAATCATTAACCTACAGTTTGAGCCACAGCGAGAGTGCTAGTAGGTTGTGGCAGGGATGCTGTCCACACCTCTCCCTCAATCTCTCTAGAACTCATGTGTGGCCCCTTTACTCCATATGTGAGTCTGGTGGGCAAGCTATCGTCAACCTGCATCATCAACCATCATGTCAGATCATGTCAACAACATATCATAAAATCAATAGCATATCATCAAATCAAAACAATATCACCGTAAATGAAACAACCCAAATAGCCCACTCCTTGACTCAATCCGAAGTCCAAGGGAGTTCCACCGATGCCTCTGCATCCTCAAGGTCTGAAACCCTGCACACTCAATGAAACTGAGTCAGCAACACCTGTCTACATCAAAGTTATAAAACATCCTGTCATATAACTTAACGCATCATAATGAAGGAAAAAGTTTTATCATCATAAAAATCCAGATCACTTGCGAGCAAGTGTCCTCAAAGAATAAGTTTGGTAAGTGTGCCAGAGCGGGATGTTACATGCTCGATCATCATATGTGCATGCATACCTGGTTGAACTTCTTCTTGTCGAAAATCTCTATTGACTTTATCTTCGTTTCTTTCTTCAACATTTGCACGTTCTTGTTTCTTTCTCTGATAAAGCTCTTTCCTTTGTTCGATTTGGCGAGTATCATCTCGAGTGCGATCATATTTTCTCTTGCGCAAACTTTTGTTTCCCATGACTTTTATAGTTATCTGTTAAAGATATGTTCAACAAAGACTTCACCTTGAAAAAATATTTGCACGTTCTTGTTTCTTTCTCTGATAAAGCTCTTTCCTTTGTTCGATTTGGCGAGTATCATCTCGAGTGCGATCATATTTTCTCTTGCGCAAACTTTTGTTTCCCATGACTTTTATAGTTATCTGTTAAAGATATGTTCAACAAAGACTTCACCTTGAAAAAATGCTAACATTTATCTTTCAACATATAAATTGTTATTCCAATAAAAACTTGAACAAACATCATTTACCTTATTCAACAAAAACAAAAAAGATGATTCAAAAATTTGTTTAAGTGCTCTAGAAAACCACCATGTATCAATATCGATCCTTTGATTAAGCCTATGGAACAAAGGGAAGAAATAAAGAAAGAAAAGAATACAATTGCAATTAGTAATAGAAATTCTTTGAAATCCCTATCCTCGAGCTTATATCTGTCTGTCCATCCAATGAATTGTGTTAAATGTGTTCGGCTGAAAGCCTATTTATACAATTTGGCGCGGAATAAAATGATACGACGTGTCGTTTCATTTTTTTCGATGGACGGAATTCGTTCGACTGTCTTTCGGCCGAAAAACATGGAAACCGTTCAGTTTTGACGGTTTCCGTTAGATTTTAGTCTTTCGGCCGAAATATTATTTGTTTGGCCGAAATATTATTTCGGCCGAAAAAAGGAAATTGGGACTGAAAACTAAAACCAGAGAATTGCCCCAAGCTTAACTGAACTTCGGAGGTTGCAGACTCCTACAAATACTGAGAATTTGGTTTCGAAAATGACACCAGCATTTCCAAAATTGAATCTACTTTCAATTCATATAATTTGTTTTCATTTTCTTTATTTTTATCTAATTTTATTTAATTTTTAAAAAAATCACTACATAATATTTTCAGCAGACATTATGATTCAGTGAAATGAAATATCGGTATCTCTAAAAATATACAGTGAAACATTTGGAAAAAAATATATTCATAATCCTTAAACTGCTATTTTCAAAAGGGTATATTTAGATTTTAGTTTTAAGTAAAAATTAAGATAGATATGTGTAGAAAAACATGTGTTTAAAATCTGCAACGTTTTCATCTTGGTCAACTTCAAAAAATTCTAGAAATTATAATATTCATCCGTTAGATTCAAAATTATAGTCATAATAAAATAGAGTCTCTGTAGATTGTTGTAGTATATTTCGTTTCTTAAAAAATAAGTTTAATAATAGATACATTGTTGTAGAAATAAGTAACTCATTATCATTCATTTCATGTTTAAGGAACATACTGTTAAACAATTGTCAAATTGACATATCAAATCGTGATAAAAAAAAATTGAAAAATAGTCATTGGAAAACTAACACAATTCTTCACAAGTTTTGTTTTTACTGTAAAGTGAAATTCTAAATAAAAAAAATACTTTTGTATGTCGGAAGTTGAATAACTTGTGAAAATACAACTTTTTTTTGTCATAAAACAAACAAAAGTGTAACCCATCTTCACGATTTCACCCATTTTTGTATATCTAAAAAGTCTAGTTAGAGTACTTTTACTCATCTAAATACTATAATTGCGATTACAAATTATAAATATATTCTTTGAAAACTTTTTAATCTCAATCTAATGCATTTCTAATATATTTTGTTCCACAATTTTACCTCTGAAAAAAATGTCGTACTAAGATATTTTTTTCCAATACATAAATTATACATAATAAATAAATTTCTTATTCTAACTTCATTTTCAATTTTCTAATTATTATGTACTATTACTAATGATGATATTTTTTATGAAATTGATAGTTAATTGATTATGGATCCTCGCATATGGAGGTTTTTACCCATGGAGATATTGGAAATTATATTTTTATGGCTTCCATTGTCAACTTTAATTTGGGTTCATTCAATTTCTACACATTGCAATCAAATCATACACAGGCATTCATCTATGGAAGCTTGGTGTCTTAACCACATAGAATAAAGTGGATTCCTAATTAAAATATGGGATCTAGAAGAAGATCATATCCTATATAATTATATTAATTATATAGGACACACATGTCATTCGAATGTACCTTTTCCAAACAAACCATTCAGAGTTGAATGTACAGTTCGCTCCATGTTTCTACTAAATGTACCTAATCCAATGCCTAGGTATAGGGATTACTATATAGTAAATCCATTCAGAAATATTTTTACACATATAGGTCTCATTAGAACTGGGCATTTTGGATTCTTTTCTGTCATTGGAAATATTGGTGAACGAAAGTATGGATGCATAGTTGTAAAATCATTACATAATGAAAATGGTTATGAATATTTTATCTGGAGCAGTATATAAGGATATTGGAGATGAGTTATTTCTCCTAATGGTGAACCAATACCTCCAAATGATTCAATGTTTTTTAAAGGTGAATTCAATTGGGTACATATGCAGATATTATCTGAAGAAGATGCTTTATATGCATATAGAATGTATTCATTAGATATAAATAATAATAAATGGGGAATTCATTTCATCCATACAGGACGTAGTAAGTGATCTATGTGTCTAAAAATACATTCAAAACAATTGATATGTATTGTTAATGATGAATCTACATCTATTTGGTGCATTGATGAAATAGAAGATTTTAGACATGGTCAATGTCAAAGGAGTCAAGAAGAAGGATATTTTGAGGATGGACGAGTATTGATATGGATGTTATTACAGGAAATGATAATGAAAATAAACATGGAATGCCTTGAATATCTTCCATTTCAAGCTCTCAGAAGTATTATAATCATGTGCAAGTGTGCTCAAATTCCATATGTTTATTACGATATGAATAAAGGAAAAATGACTCATATAGCACTAGATGATTTATCTATGTTTGGAGATAATCGTCTTCCCATGCCAAGAGATAATCAATGTACCAACATCATTATGAAAAATAATTTTTTTCCTTCTTGCACCAAACATGGATTCAATCCATGATCTTTTTCCTTTACCGAACACATCACAATCAAAACATTTTATGAGTTATAGCATTGTGTCAAAAACAACTATAACACTAATTTTAAAACATCTATATATATTTATGTATACTTTTTATTGTAATTGATGTGTATTCATTTTGGGACAACATATTCTCTTATATTTTTTGTTCTAATTTACCTCTTTATTTTTTTCCATATGTATTAATGTTCGTTCAATGATGTTTTATACAATTTTTATCAGAATAGCATGCATTAAATATAAATTAAAATATATACAATTTATCACATTAATTTCTCATGATAACTTAGTATTCTGATTCATTTTATTGACATTTTGCACTGAAATATTATATTATATATAATGTCATATATTTTATTTTTTTTACTTACAATAAAGAGACTTGATGATTTTAAGAATTCCACTAATAATTTTATTTTCAATTTGTTTATTGTTTTTGAAATAGTAGTGAAATGGAGATGCAACCTCACATATGGAGTCGAATACCAACAGAGATATTAGAAATAAATTTTTTATGGCTTCCTTTATCTGCTATTATCTGTTTGAGAAGAATTTGCAAAGAATAGAATGAAATTCTACTAGATAAATGTTTTCTGATGTAGACCCCCCGTCTCTCCTAAGGGCTGCGTGACCTCTTGGTCTAGGATTGATCAAGAAACTAAGTCGGATTGACTCTTTGGGTCTCTTCTAGACCCCAAACCCACTTACACAAGTTCTTTCTCCAATTGCGCAAGTTGCATGCGACCCATTGGACCTCTTCTGAGCGTTGTTCAAATCTCCACACCAAACGAGTGCTAGCTCTTCCCTGGCTAAGCCCCTTCCTTTTCCGCGACCCCGACTGTGACCACTCGCCTAACCAAAAGGCACATCATAACTTCGCATGTCGGGTGTTTTCCTATGAACAAACCCCAACTCTCCGACTTTCGAAATCTTGAAGTGGGGCCTAGCGCGTGCTAACTCCTCCCTTAACCTTCAACAATGTGACCCCTCACTATGACTTGGGGCCAATCTCTCAAGTGCTTCGCGGTTTCGTGTTTCACACCCTCAGAAGGTTTTGTTCGCTCATCCTCTCGATTTTCGAAACTCAAAATTTGGGCTCCACTCACATTAGATCAATGGTCCATAATCTGTGTGATCCGACGGTTCTGATTTCTCCTTCGCGAACTCGGGACTTCACGTTTAGCATAGTTGGAGGATTTCTCCCCTCTCTTCTCCTAGTATCTGAACTCACGAGTTTCTTGGGACCAGATCTACGACCCGCACTTTCCTTCGATCAACGACTATGATCATTTCACGAACTTCGGTTTCGTGAGGTTGCTTACCTTGTGCACTCCCCAAGTGTTAAAGCTCATGTACTTATCTCTGGATCCAATGACTATTGGTCCATGTTCTCAGATCTAATTGTCCATATCTAATCTTCTCCCTGCACTTCCTCTAGTCACTGGACGTTAATCTAACGGTCTAGATTCCCTCCGTAACCAATCTAACGGTTTTTTTCTCTCCTCCTCCTGAGATTTTAACTCGTCCGACTCAGAAAGTTTCTATGAGTCCGTCACCCAGACTTAGACTACACTTTTTTAAAGTTCTATCCCTCCTGAGCTTGGCCTTCGTGAAGGTTCTATTTCCCACACACTCCTTGTGTTTCAGGGATTTCAATAACTCAGGTCCAAAGGATTTCTCCAAGAGAAATTCCTCTCGCCCTCTTGGCATTCTCCTTGCTTGATGCACACCTTGCAGAGATGCTTCTTATAGAGTATTCAGTAACTCTGGTTCTTCCTGAACTCAACACAGAGTTCCCTTAGTGCACACTTTCACCCACTCGATGCCCGCCTGGTAGAGCTTTACAAAGTTCTCAGTAACTCTGGTTCTCTTTGAACTCAACAAAGAGTTCTTCAAGTGCACTCCTTACACTTCTACTGATGAAGGTTCAACGATATTTGTCCTGATATTTTACTGAGGTTAGTTCACCTCTGTCAACACAATCTTTGCGGATTGTGTGCACTCCTTGCACACGGGAACTCAAAATGAAAGAAACAATTGAAACTCATTCAATACTTCATCAGCTTAGGCATTCACAACATGAACGACATAAAAACATAACAATAAACAAAAACATACAAACACACCATGTGTAGGAAAAACCTCTTTTCTATTATCTCTGTGTGTCTATACAGATGTTTACAAAAACTAGGCTGCAACAGAGTCCAAGTTCTCTCAAGCTCTCTCTTAGAACTATTCTACCTCATAAGTCTCCTAAGACTCTCTCTACCCAAGATATCTCTGTCAAGTCTCCTAATTACAAAATGAGGTCTCTACGAGCTTATCCTCTTCACCGCCTTAGTGCCATCACTGTCTCAATTACGACACCATACTTCTACGACTACGTTCAAAAAATGAATGTCCAAACTTGACTACGATATGGACCTGCTACATGCGACCATTTAAGGTAACCCTATCCATTACCTGTACAAAGGCATGGCATGGCATTTATCAACCTTACAACATGAAATCTGTAGAGGATCATATTTCAAATTTTTAAAATGGGAGGGTCAATGCCTCTCCCTTTCTCCATTGTGTGTTTGCATGCTGGTGCATTTGTTGAGGTGGAGCGATGCTCCTGCATCATACTCAACTGCTGGGAAAATAATGAGGTCTTGCTCGTGAGCTCCTCTTCTCCAGTGTTGAAATCCTCCTGGATCCCAAACTCCTCCTTGGAGTTGTCCTCTTACTCCTCTCCAACTATGCTACTATTGTTGTTGCTGCTTCTTTTTCTTCTTCCCTACTACTATTGCAGGTTCTCTTCTATTCATCTCTCCTTTGTTGATTTCTTATTGTGCTGACCTCATCATCAGCTTCCTGATCTCCTCTATCACCCTATCCAGCTGCTCCAATGGTTGGCTCTTCTTATGCAGTCTTCTAGGCTGCAAATCTACCTTATCAGTAGGTAGATCATGTTGATCCCCCATGTTGTATTTACTTCTTAATGTGGCACTAGTTTTACACTCGACTCCAGACTCCAATTCCGCAGTCCCAACATTGAGTTGTTGTTTAGCTCCTACTTCTGGCAGCTTAGCTTCTACTAGTTCTCCTGCTGGCATATCTCCAAATTCCTTTAATTGCTCACCTGGCTGGTATGCTCCTCCATCTCTCTCCAACTTAGCCAATTGGATATGCCTACTTCTCTCCAGGGTTTCCAGTTCCTCATGCAGCTCAGCAAAGTCTATGATATCTGCTTCCTCTTCTGTTGCAGGCTCCAGTGTTGTAGTCATCTCTTGTTCAACTTCCTGGCTAAAAATTTTGAACAATTATGTTGAATGCTCTTCTCCTAAAATTTGCATGACTGTCTCCTGGAATCCATATCCTGGTTTTGGATTGTCCAACCAATCCTCCAACATCCTCAATTCTATCTCCCATTGAGTGAGCATTTCAACTATGTTGTCCTCTTCTTCTTATCATTGGGCAGATTATGATACCTGCTCCTTCACCATGACAGTCATTGCTAGTTGTCCTTCCCCTGCTATTACACATTCATCATGTGAACTGGAATTCACTTAGCTATTTTTTAGGAATTATTTGATCCCTCCAATGATAAAAATAATCTTCTGATCCTCCTCCTCAATGGTGAGAGTTTTTAACTTCTCATCATCTTCATTCACATGGTCTGCAAACCCACACGAATATTCACCTATTAGCACTCCTTGCTAATATGAACTCTCAACAGTGTTCGTGAGACTCTCAGATAGTCACATCTCTTTCCCCCTGCCCACCTGACAGTATATGAGATCAACCTATCCCATTTCATTTCCCACCTAGAAATTTGAACCTTCAACATTGCTTCTTTGGCAGTATACGAGACCTTCCATTGATCTCTTTCCTTTGCCCACATGGAAACTCGAAAGTCCATTTATGCCCACCTGGCAGTTTATGAAATCCTCTACTAATCTCATATCATTGACCACCTGGAAATATGAATTTCCATTGTTGTCCTCCTGACAGTCTATGAGATCCTCCAATGATCTCATTTCATTTCCCACCTAGCAATGTGAAAATCCATCTCTGCTCTCCTGGCAATTTATGAGATATTTATTTGATCTCACCTCCTCCTCATCACCGAGGTGTCTCCCAACTTCTGGTTCACTGATGTGAATCACTTATTCTTCATCTCTGAGGCTTCCACCATACCTTAGCCACCTATTTAACAGTTGTTGATGTCCTATGGAAAAAAATCTCTTGACTGGCCACTTCACCTTCTTCTTCATGGGCCACTCATACACCCAATGCACTTTAGCATCTCACTACATTTTTAATGTCAGCTACTCTATCCTTGATCTTATTTCATTGATCTCCAGATCCATCTCTGGATTTATTTTCTACTTTCGGCCTTCTCTTCAACCACACTCATGCCCTTCAGTTACCATTTCCACCTTTTACCTTCCCTCCTGGAAAGTATATGGATCACTCTACATCTACGAGAATCTCCATCTTCTCTCATGGCTCACCTAGTTGTTTAAAATTTTGTTGTTGTCGTGCACGTGCAACAACCTTCTTACAGAGCATCAACACTCTGCATTCCTTTCACCGGTTATCTACAGGAGAACTCATGTTTGTGATATGACCTGATGTTATCAAGTCGTCTCCTTTCATCGTCTCTCCTTTGTATGTTGTCTGCAAACAAAATAACAACCTCCTCATCTTTCGCTTTTGCCTGAAATCTTGTTATGGAAAGATTTGCCTCACCATTGCTATCTTGCACAGAGGGCCTTTTTCCATTTCCTTTTGCAGACTTATCATCCCCTTTTGATGAATCTAGAGATAAAAATATACATTTTTCCACATATATGCTCCTTATCTTCTATTCAAGATGCGTATACACTTGCTGATCCACTACAACCCGCTTACATGGGGATTTGTGCCAAAAAATACAAAATGAGGTTGGGTTTCCATGTCACGAAAGGAGATATCTGATCCTTGGCCTTCCATATACTGGAAACATTCGGAATCGACCCTTCAGTTGCATCCTGAAGGCTATAAGAGAACAATTTCGACCTATGGAAAAGAAAGAGAAAGCATTAAACTTTGAGAGCAAAGTTACTCTGGAGAAATTACTTCATATTGAGTCTGCATCCCTTTGTCCCTCACGTATGAACACAATGTTCAACTCCCAAGCTCTTTCTCTATTGCTGAGAGGACCTCATTGCCTCTTTCCTATGAGCTTGCCTTTGGTGGAGGATTAAAGTGGTGGAGACCCAGTTGGAAGGAACTTGGTTTCTTGGTTTTGAACCGTGCCGACATAGAAGTTTGTATCATTGTCACTTCCGCTGATCAATTATTAATATAAATACTCCTTTCCCTTGCCTGGCCTTGTTTTAAAGCATGTATGCCCTTTTTTCCTTGACAGTCGCGTATACACGCTTGTTGTCTCACTGCAAGAAGCGTATATACACCCTATTCTTCTGAAAAATCGTGTATACCACTTCCCCTAGCTTGTTTTTTTTTTTAGTGACTGTTGGGTAGGATTTGAAGATTGTTGATCCTTCTTAGGTCTCTGTAGTGTCTGTTGATATTATCTGGGATGACAGGAAACTTGTTTGGAGTTGAATTTTTGGGTGGAGTCTTTCTCTTTGTTTTCCATTTTTTATTTGTCCTTGTTCTATGGAATGTTTGCATGGCTACTTGGTATTCTACTC
This sequence comes from Picea engelmannii, assembly GCA_009831015.1. NCBI lineage: Eukaryota > Viridiplantae > Streptophyta > Pinopsida > Pinales > Pinaceae > Picea > Picea engelmannii. Next base: position 312,791 of record ML782360.1, on the reverse strand, counting down.
GAGTTATTTCTTTTATACATAGTAGAATTTATATATCAGGTTGCTCATCAGTCCGTGCATTTTCTTTTTAGTATATTGAAAATAAAAAAAAAATAGGCATTTTGTATTGGTTGGCATTTTCGTATTTGAATCTTTATCATTAGCTTAGCGCATTTAGTGAAAGATTTCATTTTACTTCTGAATTGCAGAGTTGAAATTGAAGACTGCACTGTTCTTATTGGCATATCATTCATTGAAAAGTTAAATATATACTTTGCATTATATCCATATTTATTTTCTTACGGAGTCATAACATCATGAGTTTCACTTCCATACCTTTTTGAGTAACCACGACCAACAAAATTTACACTTTAAACTAAAATCGATTAGTCACAATTTTATTTTTTAGGGTGCACAAACTAGCCTAGGATTTAGTGCCTTGGAATAGGATCTTGTGAGTAAAATTCTCCAAGGAAATTAAATCGACATATGTGTCTGAGACAGGGAGTTGAGAAGTCCATTGTATGATTGGTAATATCAGGAGGATCCACTCACACTGTTGTGAGTGGGAAATCCCCCTACAGACTAGCACTTAGGGTTTTATCATGCATGCAAAAAAGACCTAAAGATTCCTACTTTTTACCATCATCCCAGACCTAATCCCCATTACTCTTAAGAAAATACACAGTTAAGAAGATCAAGTGAACATACCTTACTTCGGGCGTTTGGTATTGATCCCTCTTCACGCTTGGTCACTCTTTGACTATAACTCTCCTCCCAAGGATGACCTGCATTCACAAAAGACAAACAAATAACTCCACATGCATTTGATCTACGGATTAATGGGTTAGAGATTTAATCAACATGTACGCAATAAAAAATGGAAACCTCATATGGTGGGACGAGAAAAGTACTTCTTTATTGTTAACTTCACTAAAGCAACTTACAATGATGAAGACGGTGCTCCACGAATCTGGTCCTGGGCTCCTCTTTTACTGTGCACCAACTGCTAACACACATCCTTCTCTTCTTTGTTGAAATCACAAAATGGTTGCAGAATCTTGGGCAAAGGGGAATACAAATTCAGGTAGAGTTTCTTTACTATGATTTGCCCCCTTTCAAATGGGACCACTACCCCTTCTTTTATAGGATAGAAGGAGCTAGGTATTTAGTTGAATGACTGGCCATGCATGATCAAAAGGTTTAGTTAACTTACCCAAAATTGTGTGTTCCATTAACAAATTTCCATTTTTCATGATTTTGTAGGTACACATGGGTTGTAGTGGGTCAGCTAGAGTGTACACACGGGCTGTAGTGGAGCAGGGCGCGTGGGCCTTTAAAAAGGGTGTTTTTAAGAAGAGTTGTTTAGTACTGGCTTGACAAAGAAGGTATATGAGATGGCCTGATGTCAGGTAAGTATGTCTAGTGCAAATTAGGGTTATAACAGATGCCCCCTAATGTGTGAGGTCAGAAGAGCATCTGATGGCTGAAATACATTATCAATCTTTATCAACGTACCAAACCGGTGAGCCCAGGGACCAGAATTCGGGAGGTGCCATCTGCAAAATAACAATTGTCTCACCGAGGCGGGCATACCCATGCTTGAAATGAAATGAAATCATGGCTACCAATCAAATACACGGTAGATCCATGTCATATAACTATATAAATTGTAGCTATGAGTAATACACAGCGGATCTACATCTCAAAATCAAAAAGATATACATGTATAGTATCTATCTTCTAGAAGCTGACAAGGCCTGATGGTTGGAGACGATGTCTTCAGAGCTCGAGCATCAACTTCAAAATCTTCAAAACTTGGGTAGGAGTGTAATATTATTGTACGACTTCACTACCCAGAGGTCTTCAACGACTCTTTGGTCATGGACTAGAGGATCTTGATGATCAGACTGGAGGCTTCATTGATTTCGAACAAAGACTTGATTGGAATTTCGGGATGGCCAGGCATGAGGGCAAGAGACAAACTGCAAATGGGCCGACTCAGGCTTGGTAAAAACTTCCCTTGGACAATATCATGACAAATGATGAGACTCAGGCAACATGGTATTGACATAAGTTCATGATGCAGGAGGTAATGCAAACTCTCCATATGTTTGGAAGAATAACCAAATGGAGGAGGACACGGCTCTATGTAGCGAGAACAACTTCCTAAGGTCATATTAAATCCTAGAGCTTGAAGAACAAACAAAAGGATGTGCTTTGTCCAAGGGCGACTCATTGTGCTTCCAATAAAAAGAAAATACTTTTCCCTTCCTCTTTTTGGTGTATATTTGATTTTTTTCTCTTTTTCAATAATTTTGGAAAAAGAATAAAAGAATGCTACATTACAAAGGAGGATCGAGTATCACTAACATACTAGTTCCAAGCTCATGGAACATGGGGATGCTCAGGGAAAAGGGACATATGCAGGAAAATGACACTTGGGAAAAATCCTCCAGGGGCAAAAGGTGTCAAGATGCAGAGACAAAGTGCTACAGGTCTTGCATATAAGGCATGCTTAAGATGGTTCAGTTGAGAGCAACATGGATCCGACATTAGGCCAAAGACGCAGGTATGCAAATGCAGTTAACAAAACACACAATGGTAACGTCCTTCGATGTAACTTTAACGAGCCCAGAGAAGGTAAGCTCGACGGTTTTTCATATTTAGAGATTCTAAAAAAATGTAAAAGGAGACTCCGCTGGGGTACCTTTTTTGAAGATAGTCTAGTTGGATCAAAAAAAGGGTAAAATAGCATAGATCAAATGTCTATTCAAAACCATTTTAACGAGTGTGATAAAGACAAGGTCACTTGACAATTTTTTCATTTTTAAGGAGTCTGAAAAAAGCTCAACTATGGACTCCATCAGGAATGTTCTTCTGGACCATTTTAACGAGTGTGAAAGAATAAGGTCACTCAGCGATCTTTTCAATTTTAGGGAGTCTAAAAAGAGCTTAACTATGGACTTCGTGGGGGTTCCTTTTTCATAAATTTAGTCCCTCAGGCCCGAAAAAGGGTTAAAATTATACTTGAGAGTACTCTTTTAGAGAACCGAGGCTTCTAGAGTATACCTTTGTTCATACAGTTGACCATCTAGACCGAAAAAAAGAGTAAACTACCGTCGGACAAACGTGACTTCAAATTTTAGTTTAGCGAGCGTGAAGGTCAACAAGATCGCTCAATAATATTTTCATGTTTAGAGGATCTGAAAAGAGCTTAAAAGAAGACGCGCTAAGTTTTGGGAGTCCCGAGGGTGAGGTCAAGAGTGATACAGAATCATGCAAATGAGGTTCAAACTCATAATCAGGGAAAACTAGTAAGGACTCCTGGGTCTATAGTCGTTAATAACAGCATGGACACCAAAATGCAACTAGGATCTACCTGGGGAATCCATGTTAAGGTAGGCTTTACCACTAAATTATGACACTCCTAAAATGGCAATGATGGTTCCGTGTCGCAACTCAGTGGGATCGATCCTATGGAAAAGAAAAAAAGACAACAAGATGTAGGAAGCGAAGGTGGAATCCTATCTTAAATGCAATGAGTTGGAAAAAAATGTCTTTTTACCAAAGGACCTTCAAAATGACCCAAAACTCCAAAAAGTTTCCAAATACCCAAAGACCACTTCTCGTGACAATCCAAAGAAAACTCCCGAACCATACTAAATGATTTTCAGTTTAGAAAAAATGACAAAAGGGTCCAAAAATTGACAAAAAGAGGCCAAAAAGTCTATAAATAGAAGTTGGCAACTCATTATCACTATTGCTAATTGACAATGACTAAAAAGATACCCCTTTGTGAAAAGAGTTGATTCCGGGAGCTTCAGTGGACAAAACGACCATCCACTTGGACCAAGTAAGTACTCACTACCCCCTCTTGCATTCTAATTATTTCTTTATGCATTTAAGTTCATTTTTGGGGGCTGGCATCGACCTTTAAAAGGTTGGCCCTACGTCCACGTGGATTTCTTTATGACAGCCCGAGTGCACATGCTATTGTTAGCACTACAGCCCGCGTGGACCTTCCATTTAGTGTAAAAAAAGATTAAAAACAAGAGTTAACCCTCCTAAACTTTGTCTATTTGTAGGATGTATGTTCACTGGAGGGAAAGAGAGCATGAGGATATTGATGTGTTGGTCGATGAGGACCCTGATGCTCTTGTTGCATTGTTGCAGTGTGTTTTGTTAAAGTTTTTCCATTGTCCTTTCATGCGAGCACAACCTAGGCTAGTGAACACCTTAGTGGATTATTGACATCTCGATGCAGATGCCTTTATGCTAGAGGGGAAGTCGTTGGCTCCAATGACAGAGGATATATACTTCCTGACTGGCCTCTCGAGGAGAGGGGAACCAGTCAATTTTTGTACCTTTCCTTCCGGGCCTCATAACATATCAGAGTTGATTGGACTCAATTGTGAAGCTGATATTAACAAAACAAGATCGCAAGTGTCGATAAGCAAGATCTCTAACTTATCACTAAAAGTGATAGTGTTGCTCATTGTGCAAATTACTGGGTCCGCGTATTTGCATCAAGCTTTCTGTGTGGACATGAATTGTGCAGTTTAGTGCTTAAATGCACAAATATTTGACTAGAGCACCACTTCACTGGATTGTATGAAGAGGCAATTAACAGAGTGTAGAATGTGGAATTAGAGGAACTTCAGATTTGGGGCGATTCTTTGTGCTTTCTTCTTTGAGAGAGTTCCCAGTTTTAGTCCTAGAGAGACTATACGAGGGAACAAGGCCTCTCTCCCCACATTATGCAGATGGGCGGCGTTGTTTCCGCGACAGGGGAGAGGGAGGACCATTGAGGCCTTTGATGACAAGTTCTTTGCTTGGTGGGCGCGATAGATCCTATTCATAGAGGACTACCCCTATGATGGGATTGACTTCTCTAGAGACCCTAAGATACTGGTACCTCTCGGGGAGCAACGAGGAGAGATGGGTAAGTTTGCTTCATTTTTTTTTTGTTAAATATATGTAATTTTTATGTTGTTTTTTTATATATATCATTTTTTATTCACCAGAGTATCTGATAGATTTTTGTCTTCTATGTGCATATGTGGGGCTAGTATGACCAACAGACTATCTGAGGAACAAGCGATGTCCTTGACCAGAGGTCGCCCCAGCTGCAGTCGACGAACCAACGACAACAAGAGTACCTCTATCCGGTGAGGCTGAGAGAGTTTTGAGACGAGTAGAGCGAAAATTTACCTCTCTTACTCGCACAGTCCCCATGGCAGAGATTGAGGATCTGCCACCATCTATGTAACCTCATGTAGTGGGGGCACCACGGACGTGGGTCCAACTTTTTCGGCGTTTGGCAAACATCGTTGACCATTACAACAGGGCCAACAAGCCCCGCCCTTAGTTAGGCTAGAATTTTTACGTGCCGAGGGCACTACTTGTATATTTTTGAGGGCATAAGCCCCATGACTTGTTACTGGATGTATTTTTGAGGCGCTTGTGCCCACGCATGTACTCTGATATTTTTGATATTATATATGGATTTTTATGTCTTTTTATGTCTTACGGATTATATTTTCTTTAAAAATGTATTTACATGTGCATGTGTGTGTCTTTCTTATATGTGTGTGAAATGCCAATCTAAAATTTGATTAGCTAGAGTATTTGTGACTTGATTTAATATCCTAGGAACATGAAAATATGTAATATAATCAAAGCTTCATTCTAAGAGACGTACCTGAAGGAACCATCGGTGTAAAGTAGGATCATGAACACGGTAGACTCTATTTAACTGAGACAACCAACTAAGCATCTAAATAGACCTGGAGATGAGAGATACCAAATGTCAAAGCGTCACGAAGCAACTCAATAACTGTGTTGTATTCAACGACATTGTTTGTGGTGTTGCCTAAACATATACCTCCTGAAGATAGTAACTGGCCCTGAGGTGTAAAAATTACCCAAGCTGCAGATGCAAGCCTCTGAGTGTGTCGGTTAGCGTCATCTGCGAATCCAACGAATACCTCAAATTCACTTGACATCTGCCACAGTGACAAAATATAACATCAAAAATGACACCTCCAAAAAACCAAAAGAAACCAAAAAGTAATAGTACAAAGACTATACATATGTTACAAAAAGTTACCCAAGGTGATCTACCTATAAGTAATACTTCTTAAGGTAGAGCCCATTTCTAGGCTCTGCCAAAGAATTTCCCTCAAAATCTACCAGATGATAAGAACCCTTTTTTAGAACCTTTTTTACGATGAAAGGTCCAAACCACATGGGTTTGAACTTGCCTGCCCCCAGGGGGTCCTTATCTTGGTCATAGACCAGGACAAGGTCGCCTTCTGAGAAAATATGAGGACGAACAGACCGATCATACTGAAACTTGAATTTTTGTTTGTGAGCTTCATTGGCTAAGGCCGCATCACAATGTTGTTCATTGAGTTGCTCGAGATATAATAAACACTCTTCAAGCGGTGAAGTGTCTGGAAATAATTGTACTGCCAACTTTAAAGATGGGATCTGGAATTCTATGGGAAAGACTTCTTCCATCCTGTAAACGAGTTGAAAAGGTGAGAAATTGGTTGCAGTCTTAACAGACATTTGGTAGGCCCATAATGTTGAGTATAACATCAAATGCCAATTTGACTTGGCTGAATTGATCGTTCGTTATAGGATGGTTTTAAGAGGTTTATTGACAGCTTCCACCTGACCATTTTCTTGAGGGTAGTAGGGTGACAAATGTTATTGTCTCAACCCAAGATTTGATGTTAACTCAGTCATCATTGTGTTCTGAAAGTGACTGCCATGGTTAGTGACAATCTCTCTTGGGACGTTGAACCATGCTATAATCTGGTTAAACAAAAAGAGGGCGATAGTCTCGCCATCATCTTTGAATGTTGGCATAGCTTCGACCCACTTGGTGAAGTAGTCTATTTCTATTATAATATAAAGGTACCCCCTTGCTGAAGGAGGGTTGTAGGTAGTGTAATCAATCCCCAACTTGGTGAAGGGGCCAATGGTGATGACGGGAAACATGGGAGTAGGATGTACCCTCATCTTCTGTGAGAAGATTTTACACGGGTGGCACTTCTTGACTGATGCGATACAATATTTGATTAGTGTCAGCCAGAAGTAATCAGCTCATAAAATATTTTGGGTTGTTGCCAACCCAGACAAATGACCGCTGCATGCTCTAGTATGGAAATCGTTAAGCATGATTCCTGCTTCTTCATGAGTGAGGCACCGACGAAGGATGAAATCTACACCTCAACGATACAGAGTATCTTCGAGTATGAGATAGTTCTTGGCCTAATGAAATATAAGGTGACGCTCATCATGAGAAGCAGAGGCAGGCACTTCAAAGTATGGAGATAGACAAGTATATATCCATACTAAGGGTCCAAATATGCTATCAAAAACATGTCTCCTTGAATAGGCGATTCTTCGGGCATAACATCACCTGACTCGACTAGAAGTTCCGCAAAGACCAATGACTTTTTTCATTTCATCGAAACAAAATCTAAGTCAAATTCCTGGAGGAAAACTATCCATCTACTGATCTTTCCGTCGATTACCCGTCATGTCAACACGTATTGAAACGGATTCATAATGGCAATGAAGGTGGTCTTGCGAAACAAAACATAATGACAGAACCGTTGGACAACATGGATTGCTACCAATGCAAGTTTTTCGATATGAGAATAATTGAGGTCCAGTCCAACCAGGCCTCAAATCAAGTAATAAATCACATATTCTGAGAGAAAATCATCCTCTTGAACTAAGACCATGTCGATGGTTGACTCTGCTGCAACCAAGTATAATAAGAAATCTTTGTTATAATTGGGTGGCCGAAGCAGAGGGGAAATTGTGAGGGCATGTTTCAATGCTTCGAAGGAGCGTTGAGTGACATCGTCCCAATGAAAAGGAATGTCTTTCTTCAGTAAGTGCATAAATCCCTTTGTGATCTCGGCATAGTTTGCGATGAAATGCCACAAAAAGTTCTCTTTTCCCTATAGACTCTGAAGTTGAAGGATTGTACGTGGGGGAGGAAACTAAACTATTGCCTCAACCTTGAGAGGATTGACCATGATCCCTATTGTTGAAACTATGAAACCTAGCAGACGACCCGACGTCACGCAAACATTGCATTTCTTGGGATTAAAGTGAATCCGAAAGTAGCAACATCGCTCAAAGATAAGTTGGAGGTGCGTGGGATGATCAGTTCTCTTACAAGATCATGATGCTAAATCATCTAAGTAGGCCTCGACGATATGTTTGAGATCATGGAAAGAAAAAGACATGGCCCACTGAAAGGTAGCTCCATCATTTTTCAGACCAAAAGACATCTTACGATACGCGAATGTACCCCATGGAAAAATGAATGATGTTTTGTGTTGGTCTTCAGGTTTGATTTGTATCTGATTATATCCCGAAAAACCATCCATGAAAGAAAAGGCCTCGCAACCTGTGCATTCATCGACTATCTAGTCAATAAATGGTGTGGGGAAATTATCTTTTGGACAGGCTTTGTTCAAATCACGGAAGTCCGTACATATGCAAATCGTACCCTATTTTTTGTTAATCGGCACAGGGTTTGACACCCATTGGGTCAAATGGACAGGGTAGATAAAACCTGCCTTGAGTAGTTTCTCCACTTCAACCTTAATAGTTGTTGCTTTCTTAGGATTAACCAGATGAAGCTTTTGTCGAACCGGCTTAGCGTCAGGATAAGTCGTGATTTTGTGTTCAATAATTTTTGGATCGATGCCTCGCATTTCCTCATAATACCAAGAAAAAATGTCGCAGAATTCCTTAAATAAATCCGTGTAGATTTGAATCTCTTCGGGGGAGTAGTCAGCTCCGACGAAAACATTCTCCACAACACCAAGGGTTCTGGAGATCTTTATAGGTATATTTTTGGTGATGGTTGCCATATTACCCATGGTATAAAAATCATGTGTAGCCAAAGGATTGATAGGACAAGACCTATCTCCAGTCATAGTCAAGGTGCAATCCCCTGCATCAATTCTGCTTAACTCTGGGAGGAAGTAAGATATGTGATGGAGATCGTCCCAGGGTTTGTCCAGACTAGTCATTGCTTCCATGATTGCTTCGTTTGAGGGCAAGACTAAGTCTAAAGAATATGTATCAGCGAGGGAACCTTGAGCCCAAATAAGCTCTAGAATCAGATCTAACTCTTGTGCGGGATTTGGATCGAGGTCGGTGGAAGCTTGCTGGAATAAACAGTATGCCACTTCTACCGTGGACAAGGGCGTGGACATACCATGCTACCCTGTCCTTTCCATCGTGGCCGATTGGGAAGGAAGAATCCACATATCGTTAAAGTAAGTTGTGCAAAACGACAAAACCTGGAAAACCTCAACCTTATGGTGGTCAGATATGAACTTAACATTGCCTTGAGGAGGTGGGTAATCGAAAGTACCCATCAAAGGTGGGCACAAACCAACCCCTATGTTGACGATGTCGAGTTGAGGTTTATCAATCATTGGGACCGTGAATGCCCCCAATGAAGGTTCAGGACGGGAGAAAGACAACTGATCAATGGTCACAATCTGACCCTCGTATGGAAACAACAAGACCCAGAAAACTGTAGCGACTACTGCTTGCATAGTGTAGGTCCAACTCCTCCCTAACAAGAGATTGTAGTCGAGAGATGTGTTGACCACTTCAACCTCAACACACACGGTTTTCCTTCCTAACTGCACGGGAAAAGGGGGGATAATGCCATGTGGTCGGAATGAATGACTGTCGAAAGCGGTAAGAAGATTATGTGACAGAGACAAAATGGGTTGGCCAATGGCCTTCCAACACGCCAAAGACATTACACATGTTGAAGCACCCTCATCAACCACCGTGCAGAAGATGTTCCGATTAAAAATTTTCATGGTGTAAGCCACTACTATCTGGAACGATACGTGGTAAGGGAGATGAGGTTTTAAGTCGGTCATATCAAGCATGAGCGTACCCGGATTACAAGTCTTGGTGGATCCTAAAGAGGCTAATAGAGCCTTTCTCTGGGAAGGGCAGCTTTGGACGACTTCCAAAGCAGACATCGCACAAGGGGTTTGAGACAAATCCTCCACCACATAGTAGTTCTGGGTGGCCCTTGCATTTGGGTTGTGAGAAGATTTCTTAAACGCGCCTTTTGGGATGTGTGTCATGGTTTCACCCAATGTCTTCTTGATCTGGAGAGGAAGAGATGGGGTTTCAGCTTCTTTACCTTTCTCAAAGGTGCTTGGCTTGCTGTAATCATGTGCTCTAGTCGATATATAGGCATCACCTTTCATCATATAGGCATTCGCGGATGCAGGATTGTTTGAAGATGGAGAGGGTGTTCGCGTTCAAATGATCACCAGGTGAGCAAAATGGAGACCGCTCTGCATGCCCTGTTGGGTTCACCAGGGCAGAACATCTGTGGCAGCATGGGGTTAACAGAAAACAAAACTAAATACAATCTAACTATCAACTGAAAGCAAATAACACTGCGAAAATAAACAAAACTTCAAACATAAGACAAGGGGGTCATCAATGGTTTCAAGGATTGATATATTAATGAAACCAGAGCACACGCTGAAGACAGAGACAAGGGTTCCCTCTCCCTCTAGTGGAAGGTCCTTCGGGGCCCTCAACACAATGCTTTCCTTACAAAACGAATAGAACTGAACTGAGTGGTGAAAGAACTCTGGGTCATGCCGCTGATGGATTGTTTGTCAAAGACTGAGCTCTGAATCATCTGGACAGTGTAACACTACTTTGAATTCCCTGGCAAAATAGTGAACCTTCACGGCTATTTATAGCATTTCTCTAGGCAGTCACGTAACCATCTTCAAGTGTGAACACGTACCTGTTTAGGGTTCACTTAAGTCATTAACTCGCCAAATTTGCAGAGCTGAATCTGATTTGAGGGTCAAATCATCTTGGGGGCCAGTCCATAGGCGGTCGGGAGGCCGACTTATGCAATTAATGCGTCGTATCAGCAGATGCACGGGTTTTTGTGTTGACAGGCGCGCGTCGGGCGCGCATG
>ML782360.1:272553-288505 GCA_009831015.1 Picea engelmannii | reverse complement strand
CCTTGCGGAATTTTAAAATCCCTAGGAGACTAGCATGTGGACATTGTGGTCCGTTACTATCCTTTAACTCCCTATGTGTGAGTTAATCTAGAAAAAGTAGGAAACTATCCTAGATTGAACATGTGGGCATGTGTGGGCCCGTTACAAACTTTTTAAACTCTCCTAGTTTTCTGATCTAAGAAAGCAGAAATTCGAACACTATTCTAGCTTTGTTGACATGTGGGTATGTATGGGCCCGTTACAAGAATGCGTTTGAAAAATGAAACTAAGAGGGGTCTCGAAAGAGTCGTTGTCCTCTCCTAAAAGTTTTGAAATTTTTTTGTTTAAAGGGAGATGAGATCGCTTTCGCAATCTTTTTCTGATTCTCAAGGTCGCTTGAGGGCGCGAGAGAAGAGCATACTCGAGATTGTTACTTGCAACTTCTAGTCCTGAATGTGAGTTTAGATGTGATTACAATTTGATGTTCAACTTAGATTATAAATCAAAACAAGCCATCCACGTGGCGAAAAGCAAATAAGGGAAAAATGAGTTTTATCCACCTAAGTGCCTATGTTTGTTTGACTATCCCCTTTATAAGTTGAGGGGTCTAAGTGGTGTAGTATTTAGAGCATGCATACATCATTGTTGAGAAAGAAACTGACTTTCCCCACATCAAAACCTTACACTGAAAATTTTAGTTCCAATGCGCGGTTGTTACTGTAAACAGAGGCGCGTGCGCGCGGACAAAAGATGTTAGTTCCAGCACATGCGCGCGCTTGTGGGGTGGAATACCCGCACGCTTGAGAAAAAACATTGATTCTCTCGATTCTGCTGTGAATCGACCAGTTAACAGGTCGACGAAAGCCGGTTTGAGTCCCTGCAAGTTAAAAACAACAAAAGGAAAGCGAATTAAACCCAATTGAGAGAGGATTTGATACCTCAACTCCCCAGCGGAGTCGCCAGTCTGTTTGCATTCAAATAATCACCAGGTGAGCAAAATGGAGACCGCTATGCATGCCCTGTTGGGTTCACCAGGGCAGAACATCTATGGCAGCATGGGGTTAACATAAAACAAAACTAAATACAATCTAACTATAACCTGAAAGAAAATAACACTGCAAAAATAAACAAAACATCAAACATAAGACAAGGGGGTCATCAATGGTTTCAAGGCTTGATATATTAATGAAACCAGAGCACACGCTGAAGACAGAGACAGGGGTTCCCTCTCCCTCCAGCGGAAGGTCCTTCGGGGCCCTCAACACAATGCTTTCCTTACAAAACGAATAGAACTGAACTAAGTGGTGAAAGAACTCTGAGTCACGCCGTTGATGGATTGTTTGTCAAAGACTAAGCTCTGAATCATCTGGACAGTGTAACACTGCTTTGAATTCCCTGGCAAAATAGTGAACCTTCATGGCTATTTATATCATTTCTCCAGGCGGTCACGTAACCATCTTCAAGTGTGAACACGTACCTGTTTAGGGTTCACTTAAGTCATTAACTCGCCGAATTTGCAGAGTCGACTCTGATTTGAGGGTCAAATCATCTTGGGGGCCGGTCCATAGGCGGTTGGGAGGCCGACTTATGCAATTAATGCGTCGTATTAGCAGATGCGCAGGTTTTTGTGTTGACAGACACGCGTCGGGCGCGCATGCGCTAGTAACACATTTTTGTCCCACGCATGTGCACGCGCATCAAGTTGTTGTAAAGCGCACTTCAATTTTTGGTTACTTTGTATAGTTTTTGACCCTTCTGGAATGCTGTGAACTTAATTCAGTGCCATGAACGACTTCATTGTTGTTTTGATGATGTGGAGTTCTTGTCGCCGTGTGCAGATGAAATTTCAGTGATAACAGGGGGTCCTTGGCTTCCCCCTTCTGCACTTGTAGAGGCTTGAGTTAGATTTTGGCCATGTTGAAATGGGTTTGTTAACACAAGAGGTTGTTGCTGTGACAATAACTTTTGGGCCTCTCTAAGTTGAGGGCATTGGTGAGTCGGGTGGTCTTCCATGCATAGATTACATAGGTACCTCAACTTCCTTTTTTCGGTGTTGCCCCTGCCAACATTATTAATGGGTTTCTTATCCCCCTTACCCTTCTTACGTTGTTTCTTCTTTCCATCAGGCTGTTGGGTGGCCTTCGGATTTTTCGATTGCACACTGTGTACATCCAACGTTTGGGTAGGGGGAGCATCCAGAACAGTAGTCTGGCTGGCCGTTGTATGCTGGATAGACAATTGCTGCAATTGTTTCATCAGTTGTTCAATGGGATTTGTTTGTGTTGAACCAACAATACCATCGGCATGTGGTCCAACTCTCTGTCTAGTTTTATCAAGTATTGATCATGGCACATATGGCAAGATCTCGTACAGTAGACCAGACTGAGAATAGATTAGCTCAAGATGTTGAGCTCTCATAATTGCATCTTCTTTGGAAAAGACTCTCGATGTTGCGACCTCTTTGGATAATTGTGGGACCAAAGACTTAAGGAACCACTCAAGCAGGAATGATGGTGGGAATGGCACCTTAATCAAACTCTTCCAGCGTCTCCATTCTTGGATGTGATCAGAGATATGGTCTGCTTTTGTCTGTTCGAAATTGGCCAGCAATTATATGCCAGTGTCGTATCTCACAGGTAATTGGAAATGGTTTAGGAAATCCATTTCCAATTTGCCGAAGGAAGAGTATCTTGAGTAGTCGAGCTCAATGTACCATTTTGCAGCACTCCCATTGAGAGTACATTCAAACAATCACAACTGTACGGAGTCATCTTTCAATGAATTATATGAGCACCAAAGGTGAAAAGTAGTCACATGATCTCTTGGATCTTCGTTAAGCTTGGCTTCAAACTTTGGTATGTCTGAAGGAAACTTCGTCGGCATAGGGGGCCAACGCGGATCATGACAAATAGGATCGTTCAACAACCTTGTTAAGTCTGGAAAATGCAAGGTTTCCAGGAAAGGTAGTTTGGGCTGTTGGTGATAACCATGGAAAAAGGGGCTTGGAGTTTCATTGGCACCAGGTTGCCAAGAAAAGTTGGGTTGTTGGCCCGGATTCTGGTAAAAACCATGGCCATGACCAGCGTATGGATTTTGTGTTTGAGGAGACATCATCGGCTGATTCCCAAAATAGGACATAGATGGTTGGGTGTGCATTACATTCGGAGGACTTTGGGAAGGGTTTCCCCATGTCGATCCCATGGGCATAGGTACTGCACCTTGCCTGGGGTTCCATTGGTTGTGAATAGAATTGCCCCAGATCGACATTCCTGATGAGGGAACTGATCCCTGCGAAGAATTCCAAGGTCCTCATGTGGAATAAGTTCTTGGGTTTGCTCCCTCTGCAAGAATAGTACCCTACATAGGATTAGGTTGTCAGTAACCAGGGTTGCCCCCAGTCGAGAAAGCATTGTTACCAAATGCACCGAACAAAGAAAACGGTGTCAAACCTATTGGCATATTATGAGAAGGTGGTCCTTGACACCCTGCTCCAAATGAACTATGGTGTGCATTCGGCCCGGTGGATTACTGGTGGGCACCGTCGAGCGAAGGGGACAGAGGAGGGATATGACCTCCTCTGTAAGGGAAAGCGTTAGAGGGAGCGGAAGTGCCCCCCATGGGTCCTTGCAGAGGAGCGTTAGAGCTCCCTACCCGCAAACCTAAAGTCTGTAAAGTGGAGTAGGAGAGTACAGAGCTTGTACCTGAGCTAGGCATCCCATATGAGAACAGAGGGCCTGTCGCACTCTCTGTGGAAGGAGCAGTGGCCACCACCAAAGATGGGATCAGACCACTGCTCGAGGTAGAGGCAGTCGATACCATGGTGGCTTAGACCGACGATGGTGGGTTAGGAGGTGGAACACCCCCTGTGGCGACAACCGTAGTGGGAATAGAAGAATTCCTAGAAGAAGTTGCAACATTTGTTTCCATTGCTGCGTGTGACACTGTCTGGTGCTCGTAAGGATAAATCTGTATGATGATGGGTGCCGAAATATCAGTGGTTGGAGTTTCGGATGGACCAAGAGCTTCCACTCCAAGGTCTGAAATGGTTGGTTCCTCCGGATGTTGGTCGGGCACATTTTCCTATGACCCGGTCGCTTCAAAAGACCCTTTTTGGTCTAGCTTTCGCCTTAGCAGTGGCTCCAGTGTAACCGGTGGCAGGCCAAGAAGCCTTTGTGACTGGCAGAGCTCGTGATCCTCCACTGTGTGAGAATATCAAAGACACTCTAGGGTTTACTATTCATTCAAAAACAACACACACTAGAAAAATTCCCTACGAGATAAAACAAGCAATGACTAAACTATTTGGAGGAACAGTTACACCAACCAACACTAGAGAAACATACCGGTGAAAGTGAAACTCGAACATGGAAGAACCCTCCGTGTATACTCTACAAAGTGTGGCCCGATGTCTATCCTAGGTACCACAGTCTTACCCCACAGTCACTTGTGTAAGTCCCTAAAATAATGGAAATTGGGTTGCCAGCACGTGAACAGTCACCAGGCGGGTGCAATCGACAGTCGGGTGGACCGAAATGAGAAGGGTATCAAGCCCGAAACCTGTCAAGGGTATTGAAATCAAGTGGTCCAAAATACAACTGAGGACCTCGAATGGATTCGAGACCCATGAAGCTCCCTGGCAAATGAAATCAACGGAATCCCAAAACAAGCCCTCTATATGTGTTCCCCACTATGCTTGGTCTGGCTTTGGAGGGGTTAGCTCCGCTACCTTTCTGCATGCAACCTCATGTTTAGACCCTTTGTTAGAGGGGGGTCCCAGATAACTTTCACGATACTGGACTTTTAACACTCCCTAGCACAGACTCTTATGTATGTTTTTCAGCCTTGAAGAGTTTCCTCTCCAACCTAAATCAAGGCTCTAGCCTAGACTAGTTGATGGACCCTATAGACATAAAATCTAGTTGATTTTAATTAATCATTAATTTTTATGGCTTGACTTAAGTCAAAGGTTATGAAAGTGAAACTAGGGATGTTTTGAGAGACGAAAGAAAAGATAAACAAAAAGTTGGAAACAAAATAACTTCTTCTCGACAAAATTTTAATCAACTTTTCAAACTAAGATTTTTCTAAGATCTTTGAACAGTAAACTCAAGACAGGATTTCACTCGACTACGAGATACTTATTTTCCTAAGTAAACAACCAAGAACTTATGAAAGTAAAACTTTTCCTGGTTATTTAAGAAAACCAACAACTACTTAACCAAACCAAGAAATAAAAGAGTTTTTTTTATTTTTATTTAATGCTCGCAAAGAAAAAAGGAAAAATGACGACAAGTAAAGACCAAGAAAACTTTTGTCCTAAGTGCAGATCGCAAAGAGTTACTGACAATAACAGACAAACTAATGAAAGCAAAGTCTCACACTTGTCTAAAAACCCTATGAAAGAAAAAAATTTAGGAAAAATTTTTAATGAAAAAGAAAGTTATTGGTGTGATCAGACCTAAGTTGTTGACTGCTATGACAGAGACCAAGAACCCTGAGAGGTATAAATATTGACAAGGAAAAGGATGACTGCCTCTCCTTAAACAAAAAATTTCTCAACAGATATGCTACTGACAGTTCAACAGCCAGCGTGTGTACGCGAGCTGTGTAAGGTCAGAGCGTATGTACACGCATGCAGACCTTATGCAGGTTGCGTGTACCTCTGCAACTCTTCAAAAATGAAAATACAAGAAATCAACCACTGGTAGATACCACTGGTATTGAGAACCAGAATCTCTTGAAGACTCAGAAATTTACTTTGTCAGAAAAGAAAAAAAATTCAAGGAAACTTTCATAGAACGAAACCAAACTGTGGTGGCACCTAAGCTACAAAATACAAAAACAAAGACTAGAATGAGTTTCAGAAAACCCCTGAGAAGGATCACTTCTGACAGGGAAGAGGATGACTGACTCTTTAATAAAAAAATTATGAACTTAGCCATGCTACTGTCACTTCATCAGCTAGCATGTCCATGCGGGCTGTGTGAATGTTGGGTGCATGTACACGCATGCAAGCCTTATACATCATAAAAATCACTAAGATGACTCAATAACTAAGCAATCTGGGAAGTGCTCATGAATATTCTCCATCACATCTTGGGAAAGAATAACATCTAACATGAGTGTGATATTTCCCAAGTTCTACTTCCTTAATCCAAATGGTATGAATATACGACATGTGAATAAATGAGTTGAAGTTGAGCATGGTACAAATTGTTTGATTACTGGTCATTAGTGTATACCATTAAAAAACGTGAGGGAGTCCATCGATGATGATGATGATGGAACCCAAGATACCGAGTACAATCTTCGAAGTGTGAATAAAGGAGTTGATGTTGAACACTCGTAGATTCATTCAAGGAGAGCCAATGATGAAAACCCATCGTCAAAATGAAAGGAGACCTGCCACTGATGTCTACAAGTCCCAGGGTACTGATGGGTTTCTATATTTCAATACTGGATAATGATTTGGAGTCGATAGGGTGAAATCAGTCGAAGGAGGGCCTTGATGTATCCCCCATCAATCAACACGAAACATGTAAATATAGATGGTTTGAAAATAATAATGGAGCAAAATTGACACAAGGATGGTCGGGAGAAGGGAAAATAGGACTGTAGGTGGCCGATGCAGGTAAACTTCCCTTGAAAAAGTATGCACAACAAATGAATTGACTCGACAACATTAACTCAGATGAATACCATAATAATTGGTCATGGGATGATGAGTGGAACGTGACACAAGGATGGGAATGGTGGTCAATGAGAGAGAATGGATGACTCAAATTTTATATGTGATGATTGAATAGATGCATTTTGAAAGGGCAACTCGAAGTAGTAATTAATTCCAGATAATGAAGATAAAAACATGGAAAAACCCTCTAAAAATTCCCCACCATTATTGGAGAGTACCTCTTTCTAGTTTTACGAGCTTGAGGAGGATAACAAATGCTCGATATAGCTCATCTTATGATGAGTCCCTCGACATATTTTTAATTAACCTGAATAAGGAGGGGTTCGGTCCCATGTGTGGGTACTTTGATGTATATTTTTAACGAGCCCAAATAAGGTAAACTCGATGGTCTTTTCATGTTTAGAGAGTCTGAAAAGGTCATAAATAAGACTCCATAATGAAATTTTTCGTGAATTTAGTCTCCAGGGTCTGAAAAAAGTATAAAGCGATACATAGGAGAACTCTCTTAACCACAACGGATAGGGTGTTCCTTTTTTCTAAACAGTCTAATGAGACTTAAAAAGAGATAAACTACCACTCAATAGATGTTCTTTCTAATTCACTTTAACAAGTGTGAAAAACAACAATATCGCTTGACAATATTTTCATTTTTTAAAGAGTTCGAAAAGAGATTAAAGAGTTCTCCATAATGAGGTCCTTTTTCATAATTAATCTAATGAATTCAAAAAAGGGGTGAACTATCACTCGAAATACGCCCTTTCTAACCTTTTAAGAGTGTGAAAGGAAACAAGCTCACTCAGTAATATTTGTAGAAATTTTAATAGAAATTATGTATTGCCTAGATTCTCCTGATCTAACAATTAAATGCCACTATTAAATACATAATCGATTCTACAAATATTCTTGCGGAATTTAAAAGACGATCGGCAATTGCAATATCAAGAAGAAAGATCAATCACACATAACAAAGGTGTTTTTATTGGGAAAGCATAAAGCTAAAAACCCCACTATCATATATTATGTATATATCATGGATCATGAAACAATATCATACAAAACTCTAATCCAAAATCTCTCAGTACAATATACAATCGTCTCCCACTGTCATACAAAAATTGGCAAATGCATGTGCCAATTTACTGCCTCCTCTGCGCAATACCTACTAATGGAAATCCCTGCAATGAATGGATCCCTCTTCCCTAGGCTACGCATTTCTCATGAGCACATCCAATGTGTGTGTGGTTTCATGTGTGCATCCACTAAAGTCACAGCTAATAGTCAAACTATCCCTTTCACCTGTTATCTCAACTAGGTCTCCATTAGATCTGACATGCATGTAGTTAACAGTGGTAAATCTTCAGTTGCATGTGAGATCACTGATTGTGAATTAATTAATAATTAATTCACTGATCTCTCACTAGTGTAAGTTTAGTTACAACTAGTACAACTGAGCTTAACTCACATAACTACACATATAACTCTGTTACAACTTCGAATCACTCAGTTACAACTAATTTGACTTGCATGTCCCACCAGTCAACCTTTGAACTCGAATTTCCTATAGCTAACTGATTTTCCACTTCAGTTAACTATTTCCAAGTGCTCATTGAGAATAGATTAATTATTTATTGTCCAACTATTATTAAGGGATAATAATAGTCAACATACATCTATAAATAGAACATCATCTATAAATAGACTTCCACCTAAAAATAGCCTGAGGTTCCATCCTAGTGTAGGTGCATAATTTTCACTAGGATCTTCTTGTTGAATCTCAACACTCCCTCTCAACAATAAAGGGATTATCCTTCACCCTGATTCTATCTCTATGGTATTTTAATTTTCTCCTGGTGAGCACCTTCGTCGGAATGTCTACATCTCGATCTTCCGTAGGAATGTATTGAAGCAACATGATCTTCTGCTACACACAATCTATGATATGATGATACCAGATATCTATATGCTTAGATCTATCATGAAACATAGGATTAATTGAGAGTTTAATTCAACGTTGATTATCACAATGAATCACTTTTGGA
Source organism: Picea engelmannii (assembly GCA_009831015.1). NCBI lineage: Eukaryota > Viridiplantae > Streptophyta > Pinopsida > Pinales > Pinaceae > Picea > Picea engelmannii. The sequence continues at coordinate 279,796 of ML782360.1, read as the reverse complement.
TCTAAATGAGAACCAAACAAACCAACCAAGATCTTTCTCATCCAGATAGCCTCACATGCAGTTTGACTCACTGCCATGTATTTCACTTCCACTGAACTGAGTGCCACAGATCTCTGTTTCCTGCTGTACCAAGAAATAGTTGTAGATTCGATACTAAAGATCCCCCCTGATGTGTTTTTTCTGTCTATTGGGCTGCCCGCCCAATCTGCATCCATGAAGCCATGCAACCTCACCTCATCCGTCTTTCTGTAACATAATCCATTCTCATATTCTCCCCTCAGGTATCTTAGGACATGTTTACCTTCCTTCCAAAATATCTTGGTAGGCTTAACCATCGCTTGACTCAGCTGGTTAACCGCATAGAAAATGTTTGGTCTCATGTTCACTAGATAAATTAGTGAACCCACTAATTGTCGATAGACAGTAGCATCCATGACCTCTCCAGAAGTAGCATCCTCTTTCTTCCAGTTTCCTGGAAGAGGAGTATCCATGGGTTTGCAGCCCTCCATGTGAAACTTACCCAGCATCTCCCTTGCATACTTGCCTTGGGACACAAAAGTTCACCTTCTCGTAGCCATATTTTCAATCCAAGGAAATAATGAAGGAGACCCATATCCTTTATCTCGAACTCCTTTGAAAGGTCCTCCTTGCATGAGTATATTTGTTGCTCATCACCAGTTAGTATTAAATCATCAACATAAAGAAAAACTATTAAAATCTTACCCTCCACCACAATTCGGTATAGGTTTGCATCCGCTTCACTTTTGGTGAAGCCCAGTCCGGTGAAATAGTTGTTTATCCGAGTGTACCAAGCATGGGGTGATTGATTCATCCCATACAATTCTCTTTTGAGTCGACACACATGCGACTCATTGTTGAAGATCTCAAATTCTTCAGGATTCTCTATGTACACTTCTTCCTCAATGATCCCATTGAGAAACACAGTTTTTACATCCATCTGATGCATGTGCACACCCATCTGTGCTGAGAGTGCAAAGATAGATCTTATGGAAGAATACAATGTGACAGGTGAAAAGGTTTCTTCATAATCTATCCCCTCAATCTGTGAGAAGCCTCAGGACACAAATTTGGCCTTGTATTTCTCCACACTCCCATCAACAGCTTGATTTACCTTGTAGATCCATCTCAAACATACCACTGATTTGTCGACTAGTCTTGGGGCAATTTCCCATGCATTGTTTTTTACAATGGAGTCATACTCCTCCAACATTGCATCAACCCAAGTGGGATCCTGCACTACCTCCTGAAAGGAAGATGGTTCAGTCACAATACATTTTCTCATGAGAGCCATGTATCTAGTAAATCGATCAGGATACTATCTCTGTCTGCGTTGTGAAGTAGGAGCTCCTACATTCTGTGCAACATCTAGTCTCAATTTATCAGCTTTTGTGGTGCGCTTTCTGCCATTTCTAATGGATGGCTCTACATGGGTGGCTTCCTCCACTCCATAAACCTCCTTATGTGGTTGATCCACATATTGAGACTCATATTTGGGAACCAGCAGTTCCTCCTATGCATGCAAGTCTATCTCCCTCTCAAGTGAGAACCGCATGGCTTTCCCTTCATCGAATTTTATATCCCGTTGCCTAACAGTCATCTTACTGTTAGGAAAATACACATGATAATTATGGGGTGTTTCTTTTTACCCGACAAATATCCCAACTTCAGCATTTGACTTCAGCTTCTTCCTGGCGTTCTTTGTCACATGCACATAAACAGATGAGCCAAAAATCTTAAAATGAGAAACATCAGGTTTCTTGTGAGTGAAAGCTTCTTCAGGTGTACTCATGCCAAGTACTCTATGAGGACAACGGTTTTTCACATAAACCGCAGTGTTTCATGCTTCTACCCACAAATGCATTGGTAGGCCCTGATCATGCAACATTTCTCTTCTTGCACCCACGATCATTCTATTCTTCCTCTCCGCAACCCCATTTTGTTGTGGGTTATGAGGCGCTATGAGTTCTCTTCAAATTCCTTCTTTGCTGTAAAAGTCTTTGAATTCGTTAGAGATGTATTATCCACCATTATCACTCCTCAGAGCCTTCACTTATACGTCATCAACAAAAATAACTTAATACTTATGTTTTTTTCCTGAAGCAATCGAGAATGGTCCACACACATCTGTGTGAACTCTCTCCAGGATCACTGAAGCACAGTTCTCCTTTTCATGAAAGGTGTACTTTACATACTTCCCCATGGTGCAACTCTTGCACTAATATAACTGAGAAAGTGTTCCCATTGGAAGTCCAGTAGATATTTTTTTCATGATTTTCAAGGCTCCATGATGAGGATGGCCCAATCACCTATGCCATAATTCACCCTCAGCCCAGCTCACAAATTTTTCTGCGTTTCCCATCATGGCAGTGCAACCATCTACCTCTAGCTTGTAGATATTCTTAACTCGAATCCCTATCTTCTTGAATTTCCCTATTTTTTTATGTCGCGGGAAGGATTTTCCATCACTAAAAACAACGTCATAGCCTCTGACCTCCAACATTGCGACTGCGACCAAGTTTTTCTTTAGACCTGGAACATGCATAACATATTTCAATTGAAATGGTTTGCCTTACTCCCTATGAAAGGTAATGGTACCAATGCCATTCACACTGTATCATCCATCATCTCCCATCTCTCTATGCATTTTTAGATCTCTCTCCTCAAAGTCACTGAAAAGCTCCTTATCTCCTGTCATGTGGAAGGAAGTGCCACTATCCAAATACCACACCGATCCCAATGAACTTGGCGCCATGCATGGGATCAAGGAGAATTCAAGTTCAAATTGCGAGGAAAGGGCCTCACCAGCTACAGCTCCAACAACCTTCTTGTTCTTCTTCTTCTACGGACAGTTAGTAGCAAGATGCCCATGTTCGTGATAGTGAAAACACTTCACTTTGGACAAGTCCATCTTCTTGCCTTTAGAATCATATTTTGAATGGAATTTCTTTCCTTTCCCTTTCCTTGCCTTGGAAACCAAAGCACAATACTCTTCATCATCATGCTTTGATGAAGATCCATCTCTGGTGTTCCACCTAAATTCCTCCTAGACCAAATCCGACCATAGTCGTTCCCAATCTGGAAATTTTTCCCTTCCATTGACAGATTCTTGATAACTATGCCAATTCTTGGGAAGTCCTAGGAGAGCTAATCTCACCAAATCATTATCAATGACTGTTATACCCACACTCCCCAGCGCATCCCGACATTGGACAAAATTCGTGAGATATTTTGGAATGGAGTCGCCCTTCTCCATCTTGATCTTCCTGAGTTTATCTTTGAGCACCAATTTCCTATGGTCGTTGCTGTTTTGGAATAGATCCGTCAAAGTATTCCACATTGCATATGGTGTGACTTTCTCATGGAGCCATGAGACAGTGTGTTCTCGTACTCCCTCCAACAGGATCCTTCTCGCCTTTAACACTTTCTTTTTCCATGCATCAAGATTCATAGTGTCTACAACATCTGGCTTAGGAACATCTTTGTCAATGAATTCCTTCAATCCATTGTCTTCGAGTACTGCCTCCATACTGTCCTTCCAAGAAATGTAGTTTGAGATTCCCTCAAATGCATACTCTAACTTCAAGCCATTGAAAGTCATTTCGATCTTGAATCAGCTGTAGCACCAAGAAATTCTTTCTGCAAATTTGAATTCTATCCAATCACAAACTTAGCTTCTGCAATCTTCTGTGCTCTGATACCATGTAGAAATTTTAATACAAATTATGTATTGCCTGGATTCTCCTGATCTGACAATTATATGCCACTGTTAAATACAGAATTGCTTCTACAAATATTCTTGTGGAATTTAAAACATGATCTCCAATTGCAATATCAATAAGAAATATCAATCACACATAACATAGGTGTTTTTACTGGGAAAGCATAAATCTAAAAATCCCACTATCATATATTATGTATATATCATGGATCATGAAAAAATATCATTCAAAAATCTAATCCAAGAGCTCTCAGTACAATATACAATCGTCTCACACTCTCATACAAAAATTGGCAAATGCATGTGCCAATTTACTGCCTCCAGAGAACCTGCCTCCTTTGTGCAATACTTGCTAATGGAAATACCTGCAATGAATGAATCCCTCTTTCCTAGGCTGCGCATTCCTCATGATCACATCCAATGTGTGTGTGGTTGCATGTGTGCATCCACTAAAGTCACAACTGATAGTCAAACTGTCCTTTTCCCCTGTTATCTCAACTGGGTCTCCATTGGATCTAACATGCATGTAGTTAACAGTGGTAAATCTTCAGTTGCATGTGAGATCTCTAATTGTGAATTAATTAATAATTAATTCATTGATCTCTCAATAGTGTAAGTTCAGTTACAAGTAGTACAACTGAGCTTAACTCACTTAACTGAGTTAAACTACTTTACAACTCACATAGCTACACATATAACTCTGTTACAACTTTGAATCACCCAGTTACAACTAATTCGACTTGCATGTCCCACCAATCAACCTTTGAACTCGAATTTCCTATAGCTAACTGATTTTCCACTTTAGTTCACTATTTCCATGTGCTCATTGAGAATAGATTAATTATTTATTGTCCAACTATTATTAAGGGATAATAATAGTCAACATACATCTATAAATAAAACATCATCTATAAATATACTTCCACCTAAAAATAGCCTGAGGCTCCATCCTAGTGTAGGTGCATAATTTTCACTATGATCTTTTTGTTGAATCTCAACAATCTTTTCATGTTAGAGAGTCTAAAAAGAGCTTAAAGGAGACTCCAACGAGTTCCTTTTTCATAGATCTTTTCGGCAATATTTTCATGTATTAACGAGCACGAGAAAGAAAAAAGAATAAGATCGGTAACTTATTCTCATTTAGTTATGAGCATGAGAAAGAACAAAGACTAAGCTTGAGATTGGTTTCATTTTTACTCAAGCTTGAAACAAAATAAAACTATGCTTGGGTAGGTTTCATTTTTTCGTGAGCTTGAAACTAGGAAAACTATGCTCAACACCTCCCAATGGAAAGTACAAAGGTGGGTGGTTGGTACTTTGCCTCTATATTGAGAAGATAGTGGCTTAACTCTAGCATGATGATTAGAGGCTGGAGACATTCCCCCCAAGCTTCGTTTCATCCACCAACTCTTCTCCCATCGCTAATTTCTATACCTAATAGACCACTAGTTACTAATAGGAAAAATGTTCACCAGAGAGGGAGGAAGAAAAAGGATGAACTGACTGATGTAAATGGAATGAAGGTTCAAGTAGGAGTTGTAATGGAAGACTCAACTCAATGGGAAAGGTGGTTGTTTCATTTTTTAACGAGCTTGACATAGGAAAAGAACTATGCTCATAAGGGTTTGTTTTAGTTTTTAAATGAGATTGACACATGAAAAGAACTATGCTCGGCGATCAGTTTCATTTTTTAATGAGATTGAAATAAAAAATAAACTATGTTCATTGTTGGGTTGGATCTCCAGACCTCTGTTTCATTTTTTAATGAGATTGACATAGAAATGGGAACCATGCTCGTAGTTATCATATTGATCATGGCTTCCAAGAGGATAATACTCTGGAAGGAATACATGTAAAGGAACAAACCTCGATCATGGCTTCCAAGAGATATTCACTAGAAGGAAGAACAACACTCTCGAAGGAATACATGTCGAGGGTTACGATAGGGGTAGGGAGGGTAGGATCTAAAATCCCTATCGAACGTATCACCATGTCAACTACCGGATCTAAGTCAAAGAAGGGAGAGGTTCCTTCTCATGTGAAGTTGAATGCATGGAACAAGTTGCCACATAATTGACCTATGATGGGGTAGATGGCGTTGGCATATAAGGACCATGAAGATATGAGATATGGGTTTCTTCAACTAGACTCAGAAAAGAGTGGGGAAATGATTGGAATGGAACAGTATCACTTAAAAGGGAAAATATATTTAGAAATAATATTAAAAAATTCAACAATCTAAAGGGATTAATACATGGAGAAAAAATTCCCCAATATGGTCGCCAATCTGTTGTAGGGATTTTACACCCTTCAGGAGTTGAGCTCCATTAGGTTCTACTAGTGCCTAAGATAGGAATAGAGACATAAAAATAGGATGTTCCTAGATCCAATTCATACATGGAAACAACCAAATAAGATCAAATCCTCCCAAATATCAAAGCAAGCATGAATGGATCAACAGCAGATATAATAGTATATCATAACACATAATTATACTAATTCTCTACCAATGAATACATAAACTTATATGAACAATTAGATAGAGGGAAACATCCAGTATGTCTTCTATTAATCAAAGAATAAATATTACAACTTACAAATATGTAGACTGAAGAGATGGCCTCCTTCCAAGCTCCTTTCCCAAGTCTTGCAACCAAATCACCAGAGTAACCTTACTAGCTATTTCCTCCCTTTTTCCCATGGAAATGGCTTGATTCTTATAGGGATTTAGGGATAAGGCTGTATAGTTATTAGGATAAGGTTATTGATCTCATGATGGAAGCCTTATCAAATATAAACCTTGAGAAATCATTGGGAGGTCTTATCCATCGAAACCAAATCCAAAAATAGGATCTTCTAGACTCGGTTGCTCCCTAGACACATAGGCAGAGCGATCGGTCGCTCCCTAGAAGGATAGAAATTGTGACCAACCCTTCCATTCACTCCCTTAATGAAGGGAAAGAGAGACCAATCCTTTCATTCGCTTCCTTATTGAGGGGAAAGATAGACCAACCTTTTTTGGTCGCACCCTTAATAAAGCACTACTATATATGGGCGGATTATTCCACAAAAATTTTCCACACTTCCACTAGTTTCATATTTTTTTTAAACAGGGCGGGATTCTCATCGCTATTGCCATGAATGTTCGTCGAAATATCGACAAAAATATTAATTTAACCTAGTCGGGATTTTCGTCGCTATAGCGACAAACTTTTGTGGCAATAGCGACGGAAATTTTGTCTATCTCATTGGTTGGTGTTAACGGCTAGTTGACTATTTTATCTATATATACGTGACTTTAAGAGACTTTGCGACACAATTGCTATAGTTGCGACATTGTTCTTGGCTTTTGTTTGAGCTATTTATTTTTTTCGTCACCCACCGGTTGAACAAATCCAATTCTCAATCTACATAGCTCGGATTTTGAACTTGCAAGGTTAGTATGTTATTTTTTATTGATGTACTCATTTAACTTGTAATTTTTTTTTCAAATGTCCAAATTGC
>ML782360.1:196170-212568 GCA_009831015.1 Picea engelmannii | reverse complement strand
ACAGTCGCTCACGATGATTCTAAGGGGTGCGCAATAAGGCGGGGGCCTTATTCCTTAGAGCCCTTAGTCTCCTACTAGTTCACCTGGCGGAGTATTGACTCCAGGGATTATAGAGGTCTACCAATCAGTCCAGTTGGCGAGTGTCACCCTTGGAGCACGTGGTGCATCCTGAAGGGCACGTCGCACAAAAGAAACTTAGTTAGCGAGTGGCACCCTTGGAGCACGTGGTGCATCCTGAAGGGCACGTCGCCAAAAGAAATTCCAGAGGCGAGTGGCACCCTTGGCGCACGTGGTGCGACCTGAAGGGCACGTCGCGATAAAGGTTGTTGAAGGAGTTAGCCTAATTAGCCCTAAGTCATCAGCACCTGAATAAAACCTTAAGAATTACCCTTAACCAATCGTCGCCTAGCTCAGAATCTAAACCCTAAGCCTAAGACCTTCTAGAAACCAGGGGGGGATTTTAGTGTGGCCTTAACAAATGTAAATTCAAAAATAAAAAGAAAACAAAAAAAAAATTCAGACCATCACCCTCTCCTTGTCCTTTTCTACTTAATAAAACTATCCTCCATCGCCTAGATCTTCCAGTATCCATCTCCCTTTTACTTGTCTAGTTCACATTACTATATCGTCATCCCTCCTCGTACATCCTCTTTATTCATTTTTGTAAAACATTTACTTTTCCCCTATGTTGGTTTGCCATCGCCTTAATCTCTCATTAATCCTAAATATACAGATGTATTAATGGTAAATTAAATGATGAATGCATGTTTATTAATAGAAAAATGAAATATATATATGTGTATTTATATTATAAACAAATTATAAACCAATAAAGTTAAGCATGTGAAAAAAAAAAAGAGGGGAAATAAAAAAAAAAAATGAGCGCACATACCCTTGAATTTTTGAAAAGAAAAATAAAAATGAATTATATAAACGAAATAAACTAAAAAGAAAAAAATAAGAAAGTCAAAAGAGAAAAAGGGGGGGAAACCAAAGTAAAAACAAGAATTAGGGTTTGAGTCTGAATAAAGGAAAGGAGGAGGGGGAAAGAGGGGGACTTTTGCTGAGATTGGATTGTTATGCTGAGAGAATAGAGACTGACTGATTGTTGGTAGGAGTTGGGAATCCTCAGCAGACGTGAGTGGTAGCTCAGCCTTGGAGGCGAGCTGAGGAGCTAGTTACTCTCTGATTGTGTGTGGCCCCTTTACGGCTCGGGGGGCTGAGGGGGAAGAAGAGTACCCCTAGCATTTGGCTGGGAGGTACCGGTGGGTTCATTGCGGTCGGCAAGCAGGAGCAGGAGCGGCTGGAGCGCCAGAATCATTGTTGCAATCAAATAAGGCCAAGGTATGTTCCTGAAACGAGTAGAGTAGAATGCACAGTGATTTAATGCTTCGATTATGGTTATATTATCACTTGGGAGGGCGTAAAGGTTCATTCTATGACTGTAAAATAGTATTTATTTTCCTTCCAGACTGGGTTAATGTTTATTTTCATTTCCGGACTGGGTTAATACATTTCCTAGTCTGCGTAAAGTTATATTGGTCTGGAGGGTGTAATGTGACATACGGCTCTGTAAATAAACTATAACGAATTGGGACTGGTAATGAATTATTAATGTTTGTATACGGGACTCTGTATTTACTTTCTTATTAACTTGGACAGGGCCATGTTCACTGATTTCTATGTTTTAATTACTGCGTTGTGTACAGTAGAGTGTGTAGAGAAAAATAGATTCCCCTTAGGGCTTAGCATTTGGTCACTTGGTTTCGGCTTGACGTGCATGCTTGGATTTGATATGTGTGGTTGATGCTTGTGTGATAGCTCACGGACTTGACCGGAACCCTTGGAGATTAATCCTTCCGTCACCTGTTTAACCCTCGATGGCTGCGTGAAACCTTCCCTTATGTTGAGCGTTACCCTTATTCTCTGGTATTAATGTTGCCTGCGGGAAGTAAAGGCCCGTGGTTTCTATTTCTTCATTTAGGTCTCGCTTGTAATAGTTATTGTCGGCCTTTGATATAATCCCTGTTATGAACATAAACCTGAATTTCGAGCGCATGTATTCTACTTTAAATGAGCTAGGGTTGAAGCTTGTTTCTTTTTAAAATGAGTTCGTACTCCTGATATGTGGCTTTTACTGTGTTTTGTTACTCTTTAACCCGTCACAGTGACTTCGTTTTGAAGCTATGCACAGGTTGTACCTTTCGTTTCCTTCTCCTGATAGCTGAGACCATTGACTTGATATGTAACAGAATAGATCCCTGCGCTACTGTATTAGATCCTTTCGTCTCTGTAATTGGTGCGCCGACCACTATTACATTGCTCCCATCCTAAATTTTGGAGATTATCCAGTATTGTAAACGATCTTATACACTATAGAATATCGAGAAAAAATTTTAATATGGAAAAAAAAAACCTTTGCACTGACTTATAGTTACACGCCTAAATTCTTGATTCAAACTACACCCTTCACGACAAGTTTAATATATAAAAAGCTATGGCAGAGTTACGTATTCAGTTGAGTTGATTTCTGATAATAAGCAGCGAGCAAGTTGTTTTAACGTTGTAATGATAGGTCCCTTGATTTATTGATTCTCAACCGTTGCATCTTCTCAAACTCTCCCTTGGTCCCACAGGTTGATTCGACATCCAGCGAAAATAGCTAATAGATCTAGTTCTATTCTACTTCAAAAATCTTGATCAACAATTAAATTAGGATAGTGAAAAACAATCGAGTTCAATCAAATTATGATAGTGAAAAAAAAAAAAAAACATAAATAGAATCAATATATATTTGGAACATGACATAACACACCCATTCCCGGCGGCACTGTAATGAAACTTCTCTTATGTATGTTGCAATAAAATTCCTCAAGGTTTTTGTTATATCCATCCTATATTCAGATATGGTTGTGGAGTTATTGGTGTCTGAAATTAAATCAACATGGTGATTGCATTCACTATCAAATTGTCGCCAGCCAGTCATTTCCGTGTTTGTTAAATCGTTGTTCTTTATCCCTGTGCCCTAGGTCATTAATTTTACTGCCAATTGTTGTCAGATAGCCTTATGCCTCGACAGGATAAATCGCTGCGATTTAGCACTTGTCCCAGGGTCATTAAATTTTTGTTACTGCCAAAATTTATTGCCAGATAGTCACTTCCCTCATTATGGTAATTCATTGATTCCTTCCTGGGTCAAATAAATCTTACTGCCAGACTGTTATTCACTTCATTGGTAAATCGTTAATTCTCCTAGCGTTTTGGTTGTCTTAAAAAGTCGGTTATTCATGCTGTCCCATTTAAAGCATGGGTTTATCTTCGTTGAATTCTTGGGGTTATGGTGTTGGTTGAAGTACCTGCCAGTTAATGCGATTTTAATTTCAATACTGGCTCTACCACAGTTTAGGTCTTGGGACCATTAATGCTTTAATTACGCTGGCACTTGTGGTTGCAATATAAATACCTCTTAATTTAATCATTAACGGAAATGTCGATACTAGCGGAGGGCAATGTTAAGTATGTATGAGTTGCAGTGTTAAGATTATTTAATGAAAATGTTAATACAAGACGAATTGCAATGATAATAATATTATTAATTGACGGATAGTGTAATAGTAATATTTTTAATGGAATAGTAATATTTTTAATGACTGATTATTTAAATGTAATAGTAATATTAATAATTGACTGATAATGTAATAGTAATATTTTAATGGAATAGTAACATTTTTAATGACTGATTATTAAAATGTAATAGTAATATTATCATAATRATATTATTAATTGACTGATAATGTCGGCAGAATTGCCATGATAAGTTATAGTTAAATGCAATAGTAATAATTTAATGGAAGGTTACTTTTGGTAGAATGGCAAATATAAGTCATCGTTTAAAAGCAATAGTAATGTTATTAATGGAATGTTAATGTTGATAGAATTGCAACGATAGGTAGTAGCTTAATTGCAAATAGTAATATTCTTAATTGAATGTTAATGTTGGTAGAATTAAAATGATAAGTAATAGTGTAACTGCAATATTAATATTATTTAATTGAATGTCAATGTCATTTAATTAAAATGTTATGTGACAGAATTGCAAGGATAAGTTATAGTTAATGCATTGGTAATATTTTTGGAATGTTACTTTTGGTAGAATGGCAAAGATAAATCATTGTTTAAAAGAATTAGTAATATTATTAATGGAATGTTAATGTTGATAGAATTGCAATGATAGGTAATGGTTAATTGCAATAGGAATATTAGTTGAAATGTTAATGTTGGTTGAAGTGACGATGTTTAATTTGCACTGCTATTATTTTGTAAGGTNATATTATTAATTGACTGATAATGTCGGCAGAATTGCCATGATAAGTTATAGTTAAATGCAATAGTAATAATTTAATGGAAGGTTACTTTTGGTAGAATGGCAAATATAAGTCATCGTTTAAAAGCAATAGTAATGTTATTAATGGAATGTTAATGTTGATAGAATTGCAACGATAGGTAGTAGCTTAATTGCAAATAGTAATATTCTTAATTGAATGTTAATGTTGGTAGAATTAAAATGATAAGTAATAGTGTAACTGCAATATTAATATTATTTAATTGAATGTCAATGTCATTTAATTAAAATGTTATGTGACAGAATTGCAAGGATAAGTTATAGTTAATGCATTGGTAATATTTTTGGAATGTTACTTTTGGTAGAATGGCAAAGATAAATCATTGTTTAAAAGAATTAGTAATATTATTAATGGAATGTTAATGTTGATAGAATTGCAATGATAGGTAATGGTTAATTGCAATAGGAATATTAGTTGAAATGTTAATGTTGGTTGAAGTGACGATGTTTAATTTGCACTGCTATTATTTTGTAAGGTTACTACAATATGGTAATAATGTTAGATCGCAATGTTGTTATTGGCCTAATTTGAATGTTAGGATGAGGTTGAATTGTGATGTCAATATTGTTTAAATGGATACTAATGACGATGTTTAAATTGCACTGCTTTTATTTTGTAAGGTTATTACAAATATGGTAATAATTGGGAGGAAGGGCAAGTTATTATGGAGGTTGAAAATGTTCAAGGGTTTACCCTTAGGGTATGATATCATTGCGCAATTGTGGAAATTAACAGAAAAACGCAGTGCGCTTGCGCTTCTTGCTGTCCTTGAAATAGTGCCTACTGACCTTATAACAAATTGTTGGGGGGTTGAATTTATTGGTAGTACCTCAGAATAAAGTCTCTGCAGATTGATAATAATTAATGGAGCTTGATCCTGATTGATGTCTTCGGGTCTCATTAGGAGTGGGTCGTTATTGGAGTCCTCCTGACTTGCGTCTCCCGTATAGGTCATGGTTGTCCCTGGTTTGCAGCACTCGGTGGTTTTGTATTGCGTAGGCTGTCCGTGTCGCGCGGGGTGTAGACTCCTCTTGTAGCTTAGTATTTTTGTCTATGTGTAATCCGGTGGAAGGAATCCAGTGCCGTATCAAGAGTCTCGGGCTGTTTAAAGGCACAGTTCCACTCTTGCGACACATTATGAGCCGTATCAGTAGTCTCGGGCTGTTTAAAGGCACAGTTCCACTACTGTGACTCTACTGTCGGATTCTTTCATTCTATGACAGTACTGTGCCTAACCCCTGGTGTCTGTCTCTGCCTACAACCGTTAGTTGCCCACCTTATGTTCGGGGGCGTTTGCTTCTTGTTGTCGCTATGATATGTCGGGTCGCCTTGATTGTGTTCATCTTCTTGCGTCTTGTTGGTTCGAGTGGTGACGTAGAGTCGAGGGGGTTGTTTCTTCTACACACGCGCACACACAGTAAACAAACCCCAAAAAAAAAAAAAAAAAAAATTGCACCTGTTGACAGAGTAGTTGTCCTTAACTAGGAGGGTTGTTACAGCATAGTAGAGGCAGGAACCTTCGCTAAATTGAACCAATACACTGGAATACTTTGAAGAACAACTTTCACCAAAACCAGTCTTCCACCTAGAGAGAGCCACCGGAAAGTCCAATTGTTAATTATTTTAACAATATTCTCAACCAACCAATTCCAATCCACAATTCTGTAACCATTTGTCTTTAAACAAAAGCCTAAATATTTCATACCTTCCTCCAAGTTTTTGAACGGAATGTTAAATTCTGAAAATAAACTTTGTTTGAGACTGGAGTCTATATTCTGAGTTAGAAAAACTGACTTTTGACAATTAACCTCCATACCCGAAGTTGTACATAACATTGTTAAAATATGTTTAAAAACCAACCAGTCCTTAAATTCCCCACTTCCAAGGATTAAGACATCATCTACGAAGAGTAGATGTGTCATAATGTTTGTGTAGACAACTTTGAGTCCGTGGAAGGAACCTTCATCAACAACTTCCCTCAAAAGTCTACTGAGACATTCTACTACTAGAAGAAACAATAGAGGAGAGAGGGGACAGCCCTATCGGAGTCCCCGTTGACCTTGAAAAAAAGATGTCGGAGAACCGTTGATTAAAACTGCCATATTAACTGTGGAAATGCATGCCATGATCCACTGGGTGATTTCCCAATTTAAACCAATCTGAATTAACAACATTCTAAGGAAATTCCAGCTTACTGTATCGTATGTTTTTTTCAAATCCATCTTGAGGATAACTGTGTTGATTTTATTTGTCTTGGTTGAGTGTAAACACTCATGTGCTATTCCAACAACATAAAAAATTAAGCGATCCTTTAAGAAACTGAACTGTTCATGTGAAATACAAACAACAAGTTTTTTTTTATCCTTGTAGCAATAATCTTGGATATGAATTTGTATACGAAATTACAAAGTGCGATTGGTCTAAATTCATGAAAATTATTTGGTTTCTTAACTTTAGGAATAAGTGTGAACAATGTGGCATTACGAGAACCCGGAATAAATCCAGTAACTCTGGATTCTTCAATAGCTAAGTGGAGGTCCACCCCCAAAATCTCAAAGAATGATTGGAACATTTCTTGTGTCCAGCCATCAGGGCCTAGGATTTTTTCCTTGGGCATCTTGAAGAAATTATCTTTAACTTAATTGAATGTAACAACTTTATTGATCTCTTCACAGTCTAAATCACTAAAAAATTTAGGCATAAGTTCAAGGACTTTGAGTTGGCAGCTTGTATCTTCAGACTCAATGGATCTGGATTGTGATTTGAAGTGTTCCATAGCAATCCTTTTAATTTCATAAGAAGATGAGTGGAGAACACCTGAATCATCTTCAATATCCCAAATTGTATTCTGTTTCTTCCTCATAGTGGCATATTTATGGAAAAAAATAGTATTTTTATCACCATTGTTGAGCCAAATAGCTATGCTTCTAAGTCGCCAAGTATTTTCTTCAATATCCAGTATCTTTTCTTTTTCTTGCTTCAGAACTTTAAGAAGGTTCATATCTTCTTGCTCAAAAATTTGTGACGGACACTTATAAAAAAATAGATGTCATCTTGGATTCTATTTAGAGCAATTCCGACTATAATTGTGCTTTTTTATCTCTTTGCCAACAGATCAATACCTTTTTTAAATACTTTAGTTTTGAAACCAGAAGTTGAATGGAGGAGGAATCCGACCAATGACTCATAGTAGACCACGTTTGCTTGATGAGAGAAGCAAAATATGGATCCTTAATCCAAGTAGTGTTAAATTTAAACGATGGCTTAGTAATCTGAGAGGGGGAGTCCAGTTGAAGGAAAATCAAATTATGACCCGAAAAAGTTTGAATTTATTACCCAAGTTTTGTTCTTGACATTTTTGTTGTAAAGGGATTCGTCAATTAGGAAATGGTCCAATCTCTTTGCGATACCATCATTTCTAGATATGCCATTACGCCAAGTGAGAGTAAGTTTGGTAGGCTGGACATCCACTAATCCAACGGATTGTATGTGACTTGTAAAGAAGTTTGAGAGTGGATCTAATATTGCATTATCCCCCCAAATTTCCTTTGTTGAAAGAGTGAAGTTAAGATCATATTCGACAATAATGCATTTCTCTTTCAGTAAACCAGATTGAAAAATAGGGAGCCAGAATAAATCCCTATCCCTGTAGGGAGCATAACAGTTAAGCAGTTTTACTTTATTTGTTGAATGTTTGATCTTGCCTTCTATATAAATACCTATAAGGGTGTCAAGAGCATATAGCTCAACATATGATGGATTCCATCCACTCAGTAAACCACTTGAACGTCTGCAAGGGTCCAGAGTCACAATATTCCAAGAGGGAGCACACTGTAGAAACAGTCTAGTAGCCGTGTCATTGCTTACAAAAGTTTCCTGGATAAAGACGATATCAGGTTTAACTTGAGAAAAAAGTGCTTTAAGGGAGGAAATTTTATTGGGCCCCACAAACCAACGAAGATTAAGGGAAAGAAGGATCGTAATAGAAACTGGGTATTCAATCGGCCTGCTCTATGGATGAAGAGGAAGACAAAACTAAATTCAGAATAAAAGTAGTAGGGGGGGGACAAGGATAAAGGGAAGTCCCTAACTAGAAGAGTTAAATCAGTAAAAGAGGCTAAACTTCCCTCCGTAGATCCTGGAGGGGTTTTTGGTACTCGGCATCTGTTTTTTTTTTTTTCTGAATAGTAACATTAGATCGAAGTGTAGCAGAAGGTGGAAGAGTTGTTAAGTTAGAGATTGGGAGGGGTTTGGGATCGAGGGAGTCCACAGACTTAGAAAAGGGAAAGGGGGTAAGAACAACAAGATCGTCAAGGGTAAAAGAAGCAAGGGTAGGATCCTCTCTTTGGGGGGGGGGGAGGGGGCGGCGGCTGAATCATTTGCAACCAAAAAGTTATCTGTGTCAATAGAGAGGTTCTTAATAGGCTTCATAATAGAGAGAGGCACGATGTTTAAAGGTGTAGCATTAGGAGCGGAGGAGGTCATCAAGACTTCCGGACTGGAAAAATCAGAACCCAAAGACTGTGTAGCACAAAAAATGGGTGAATTTTCTAGATTTTTCATGAGAATTCCCCAGAAATCTCCAAATAAATCCAAAACCCATTTCTCATTACAAACCAAGTAATTAACTTCGATCGGGGAGAGCTTATTAAAAAAGGAGGGAAAAAAAGTTGCATCTTACCTAAAAAGGTGTTGTTGTCGAAAGGGCTCATTTTCGAATCAACAAAAGGATCAAAAGTTGTCTCCAAGCGGTTGGAGCTCTGTGAACAAACCATGGTGGTCGGGCAGCTTGATTTGAGATGTCCCGTTTTCCAGTAGACATGGCAACGGAAAGGTTCTTTCCAGAAATCCAATCCAATTTAGAAATAGTAACGATTGCAAGTTTACAATTAAATTATGATGACTTTTAACCCAAAAAAATATTATATATTAACAACTAATTTAAATTATTATAAAATGATACTTCGAATCAAAAGGTCCTCAAAATTCTCGATCAGTGTTCTTAATCCTCGGGAGTCACGCAAAGTGAAAAAGAGTTTGAATCCATATTAGTCGAGATGGGTGGTTAAATTTGACGGTATTTACCTATTTTTTTATTTTGAACCATCATATACTCATATACTGTCAATTTTAAAAACTACACGTCATTAGTGATGTCCATTTAATTCTTAAAACCGTCAAAATGATGGGTAAGATGAAAATTTACCCGTAACCATATATATGTGAGAGAAACATTTACCATGTTTGCAAATACCAAGCTGCAAATATCTGTGTAACTGTAAAAAAAAATCCATAAATTTCAATTGCCAGTTGTATCAAAGAAAAACATGTGTGTGAGAGGTATGTGGAGTAGCATTAAAAAAAATCTATAAATTTCAACTATATGTCAATAAAAACATTTTTTTGAAAATATAAAAGTCTAAAGTTTCTCCTAAATACTATATGTCAATAAAAACATTTTTTTGAAAATATAAAAGTCCAAAATTTCTCATAAATACTTTATGTTAATTGTTTTTAAAATATAAGTACACACTATCCATAATTTCCAAATGGTATCCACAACCGCAACAATGATTGAGGCTTGGGATAGTTACCACTCATAGGGGAAAAACAATTTGAAATTCTATCCAGCTCATAGTGGATTCTTGAGTGGTGAATTTAATCTACATCTGAACTACTTTTTTCCCTTTCCCGCTATCTTGGCATCATTGCATGCACCCTACTCTTTGTTTGGTCAATTGTTGGCATTATTTCATGCATTCTACTTAGTGTTTGGTCAATTGTTTTTGTACAGTGTTTGGATCTAGGCCAAATGAGGCATAGAAAGAAATTGGAACCTCTTATTTGGTGTTTTTCAAAATTGGAACTGTGTGCAACCTGCTATATCAAGTTAATTTGTTAAGTTTTTATGTTTATGTGTTTAATGGTGTTGGTATTGTATTCCATATGAAGCAGTTTGATGATGTTATGTTAAATGAAATTTCATAATAATTTTATGTTGTGCATGATATGCTTACAATAAAAATGAATAGAAACACATATGATACATAATATTTAAATGTCGAACAAAAATAAAAATAAAACGTTATGAGAATGACACTGTTAAGAAGATACTTGTCACAAAAAAATTACTTGACGAGTAAAAGTGTCCATCAAATTTATACCCGAAGTGACAATCCCACTGATTAAAATTAATATTAAAATTCTAGAGTGTTCTCAATCCTCAAAAGTCACACAAAGTGAAAAAAAGTTTGAATCCATATTATAATAATAATAATCTATTTTTAAGGTCACGGCCAAGCTGGAAAAACCCTGCAAGTCGCTTTACTTATGATTGATCAAACTGTCTGAATACTTCTACATAATTTGCATTCAAAATATAGCAGGTCCAGAGGATTTGTCTGGAAGCTTGGGGCCTTGGTGGTTCAAGACCCTTTTCCATTCCTAGTGATGCCATTACAACTCATATTTATTATGAGGATCAAGTCCCCGCACTTCCAAGACTCTTGAAATACCTTTGACTCGTCAAAAATGCCATCTGATCAAGAGTTGATGATCAAGGTCGGCGATGGAAAGCCCCAGCCCTCTACATAAAGATCCAGGACCTTCCTAGCATATTTGACCTTGGGACTTCTCCTGGTGTTGGATAGCTGTTATGGACATGGTGGGGATTAGAGGATTTGTTGCAGTCGACATAAAAGTAGGGCTGTTGAAAAGCTGCATATGGTGTTGATGTTCTGTTGATTATCCATTCGTGGTAGGGATCAGTTGCCAGACCTTGCTTTTTAAAAGTACACTTCACTCTTATCAAGATGAACATAACAGATAAATAATACTTTGATCACGAGTGCACAGTGTCTTCACGGGTTTAAATATGGCACTCGCAGGCAAATATGATACTGCGACTTCGGCGAGATCGTAAAAGCAGCGTCCTATATTCGGGTACCAAACGAAATGAAATCTCATAAAAAGGTTCATAGGAGAAGTTTAAATAAGTAGAATTTCAGTGACGGAGCAGAAATGGTAGTGCCTTTTGCAATCTGACGAGGGAGTTTCAACATCAATATGCGTAGTTTAAATGTTTTATTTTTTTCTCAGTTTTTGAGTGGTTAAGTTTGTATAATCTAAGAATCATTCCAGGGGTTTTCTAGCAAGCTGAATCCATTTATACATTCAGAAATACAATTTAAACCACAAAAAATAACAATTTTATTCAGATTTACATCGCGGAGTTCCGGCCAAAAATCCCAAAAGGTAGAACATTTAGCCCTTACATAATTGTTCTCACACGCACATTGATGTATTTTTCTTTTTCATGCTAGCCTTAAATCATTTCTCAAACTTAAACTTTGAATTGATAGCTTGGAACCATGTACTTTTCAACTTAGTCAGCCAGTAATATATAGTCTTTTGCGCACTATTAATGCTGCAGTAAGCTATATATACATCATATACATCGTCTAATATATCTCAGCTTATATATTAAGGTGATTCTATGATGTATATACCACTTACCACATCATTCAATATTGTGTACCAGGCTATATATTGTTGACCAACTTAATCAGTTCAAACTAAAAAAAAAAAAATTTATACTCAGTTTTCTTTTTTTTTATGGTGACATTTTATATTAATCATTAGTTTTTAAAATAATTAAAGATGTAAATGAATTAAAAGTGCTACTGTAAGCAAGCAGTTAATGGTAATGTAGAGGGAAAAACTTAAAAATGCATGTTACTATGTTATAATAATTAGTAGTATTGAGCATAAAGAGAAGGTTTTAGTAAAGATTCACTAGATGAAGCTAAAGAAGTATATGACCGTTGTTAGACTTCATGATATGGTTGACTTTTTATGGCCTCAGTTGCTTATGACGTTGACAATGGGAGTAGGTCTTTGGTGATCTGCAATTATTTATTTCCAACGTCCATGACGTGGAATTGTATAATTGCCAGCCTGGCCATCTATTTCGTACAACAGAGATGATCGACATGTCTATGTCTAGACATACGTCATCGAGGGTCCCATGGAGGGTGGTTGGGGCTTATGTTGTTTTTATTGAGCGCTTGATTTTTTGATTTATAATTTTCTTTTAACCTTCATCATTTTATTTATCTTGGACCACCAAAATGTTGGTGAGGATAAACGTATTTCTCAACATGTGCTTATGTGGCTTCTAAGTTTGCTCTCCATCATGTGGTGTTAGGTTGGCACCCATGTGAGGGCTTCTTTGTTTGTGTAGTTATTCAAAATTTCAATGTCATATTGGATTCTAGCTAGGCCCTTTGGATGAAGATTCAACAAACCTTGTTAAAGGTATGAGCACTGGTTAATGTATTGTTGGTCAAGATGGCTACTATTATGAACCATTAACGCAGTGATGTATATTAGGGATTCAAGGTGACGATGTCATATTGGAGGAGTATGCAGCAACATAAATAATGATCATGACTTTATCATATCAAACATGATAATTTGTGTGGTATGTGTAATGTTTCGAATTATCATTATTTTAAATGTTGTCTTGTATTTTATTGTTTGGTAATCAATATAGTTACCAAATTAATGAGAACTCTAGACCAAAATTATGATATTTTTGGGTAAAAAACATTAAAATCAACTTCCAAATAAAAAAGTGGCACTATC
This sequence comes from Picea engelmannii, assembly GCA_009831015.1. Lineage (NCBI taxonomy): Eukaryota > Viridiplantae > Streptophyta > Pinopsida > Pinales > Pinaceae > Picea > Picea engelmannii. The sequence continues at coordinate 199,519 of ML782360.1, read as the reverse complement.
GATCGGTAGCATCTTTTTTGGGGGAGGTGGTTAAAATTGCGACTTGTTTGAAATCACATTCTTGACATTGCGAAAAAAAACCCTGAAATTGACCCTTGAATTGAAAATGATGCTACCAGTAGCACCCTTTTTTGGGGAGTTAAAACTATGACCTAATTGAAACGGTAGCCTTGATCACCAACACAACATCAAATAAAACACTGAAAATCAACTCCTAAATATAAAAGTGTTATTACTTGATAAAAAAAATTCTAATTAATTTATTTTTTAATAATTTACATTAAGAAAATAATTAAATTGTCAAATCACGCTAGCGGGATTAGATTTCGTTATGTAAAGTGGCCAAGGTTCGAAACTCATGGCAGATAGAAGGAGACACCCAAAAAAATGCAACCATATTAAGGGTTGGTGTGGCCTACGTCGGGTGCGATCCTGGGGTGATTTTAACGGTTTAAATGCCCTTCAGTCATGGTTTCTTAAACCATGGGTTAGTCTTGCATGTAACAAACATGCTAGCAAACAAAAAATAATAATAGTTAAATTGAAAAAACAAAACAAAAAACACCCTTAAACAAATTCTTTTTTTTTTTAAGAAAAAAAACAATTTTCTTTTAAAAAGAAAGATAGAACAAAGAAATGATTAAAAAAAAATGTGAATCACAATTTTTTTTTATCAAAAAATGATTTTTTTTAAGCAAAAATGGAACCACTGATATCTATTAAGAATATACAAAATTTTACAAACGAGATTTCAGAGGGTCTGCCAAAAAGAAAACTAGACTTTTACCCTAGAATTCAAGATTATCTAGGTCTATCTTGAGCCTTCGAGCCAAAACTTCATCAACATTTAGAGGGGACATACCATTCTTAACAATCAAAATAGTAAAAACAGTGTTCATATTGGGGATGTGACAGGTTAAACTCGTAATCATATCTAGCAGACAAAAAAGACAAGATTGGTCTGGCATTCAGTGATTGAGAGGGAGTTGAGGGAAACCCAAGGCCAAGTCTTGTCGATGATTGAAAGTTTGAATTGCTCCCTTCTCTGGTTCCTCGTTATGGCATGAGATCGACTCCGACTGATCCTCTTCCACCAGAATGGGTCGCTCCCTGGCCCCTTCCATGCTCCCTCTATTCTCTGGATGGGTTTTTTTTCCTTTCTAGTCTCCTTGTGCCCTTTCATGAAAACAAATGCCAAATTGGCCCTTGCAAAAGAGCTCAAATTTTGCCTCTAGGACTCGCACTGCATGTTGAGTGGTGAAATTTCCCGATTGTTGATGAGCTACTGCTTGGGAAACCATATCTTTGGTGAGCCAGTAGACCTCTACGAGGTGAAAGTACTTGGTCTCTCTGGTTCTTGTTTGACCAGGATTTGGAACCCACTCCTTGGCTTTTGAAAGGATATCCTCGTCTTGAATTTTCCTTCGTTTCCTATAGACCTCCTCTTGAATATATGATATCACCCTTTTCTCAATTGATGAGCAGAGGTGGTGCAAGTGGTTGCTAACTTCCCCTAATGATCAGGTGATCAAATTTTGCTCAAAAATTCAAAGTGCTCGAAATCGCTTCAAATCGAATGAGAGCGTAGGCCTCGTCGTTGCGAACCCAACGCAACTCGTTTGGGTTCAAAAGGACGTCGGGAAAGAGAGATATCGCATTCTGTTCAAAATGGCAAATAGGCAAAAAAGGGATGTTCACTGTACAGTCCGTACGGACGATGACGTGGCAGGTTGTACGATGATGTGGCAGGTTGTACGCTGACGTGGTAGACAATTATTGGACAGTTGGCATGTGACATGGTTTGTTGGCAGCGAATGGGATGGCGACATGTGGCCCAATCAAAGGCCGCCATGTGTCACATGTTTGTTGGTTAAAAACTTTTCACTCAGCAGGAGTCGACCTCGTGACCTCCGGGGCAGGGTAAAGCTTTGGGAAAGGCCGCCCAACCGGTGCGCCCACACATGTTCCTTGTTATATATATGTATTGCATTGTATTTAACATTGTTTAAATGTATGTGGGGGCGTGGACTGGGCCGGGGCTAAGCCCCGGCCCGTGGTTATATGTTATATTGGATGCGACTGGAGCCACGGTGATTAGACCGACCGTAACTATGTTATAATCGTTTAAATATATGCACAGTTTGGTATGACATGTGACCAACATATATATGCGCGCGGGTTTAACATTACGGTTATCAAACAGTTTTTAAAACTTAAGCCATGTTGTATAGTGCGCGGTCATGTGACAACCATGTGCCCACGGGCCTTGGTAGTTAGGTTCGGCGCGTAATTGTTCGACAATTTGGACCGGTTGTGCGATTGCGCCTGGTGCCAAGTTTTTACGCTTTAAATTGTGTGTGGGCTAGGTTGATTGAAGGAGGGGTGCGTTTTGTAGATGCAGAGACAACAAGCTTGAAGGGGAGACTTCCAGGAAGCCTATCTACTTCGTTTTTTGGCCAAACGAGGTGTCGAAAAAGCCCAGCTAGGGGTTTTTGGACGTTCTGAAGCCATTGGAGTAATCTATTTGGCATTTTAAACATTTTAAAGCACATTTTTAAGCAATTTGAGCAAATAATACAAATGATCCATTGGAAGTTGGACCAGAAGATGTAGCCCAAGAGAGGGGTGAACTCCTTTATCATTTGTTGTGTTATGTGTTTTCTGTTCATTGATTATGTTGTTGTTTATATGCATCTTGAATGAGTAAATCCTATTAAAGTTGTGTTGCAAAGTTGATCAATTTGCTTTTAACACATAAATTTAACTTGCAAATATTTTCAAGAAAATACAAGTCTTCTTCATTTTTAGATCAAGTTGGTATCAAAGCATAGGTTTTTGAAGACTCGATTATTTGCAAGTGTTTTGTTTTATGATGCTCACAAGGTTGAAACTCACAAGAAGAGAAGGTCAAATTGTAGAGCCAAGTTCTCATCCTTCAAGGAGAAAACATATACCATCACCGCAAGTTTCAAGGAGGCATTCACCAAGTATGGCTCATGAAGAGAGTCATGAACATGTTCCTGCAGAAGATGAAGATCTCAGAAAATCTTTCATGGAAATGAGAGAGATGATGAAGATCTTGATAGAAAGGAATACAAGGTTGCAAGGTGAAGGCTCCAACCCTTCAAAGCATAAGGGAGACAGTGGTGATAAAACTCCAAATGGAAATGGAGGGAATGGTGTTTCTCCACCACCCTCTCCTCCACCATCATCTTCTTCTTCTTCTTCTACCAATTCAAGACCTCTTCCGAATTCTCCAAAGGGACATGGTAAAACTCCTTCGCAAATTCCTTCATTAAAGCTTGATATTAAATTCGAATTGCCAATATACAATGGAGAAGTTAATGCT
>ML782360.1:161922-193575 GCA_009831015.1 Picea engelmannii | reverse complement strand
GTTTTTCAATGGGGAGGCAAGCAACAGAAGGATTTTGATACTTTGAAAGAGAAGATCAGTTCAGCGCCAGTTCTTGCACTTCCAAATTTAAGACAACCTTTTGAAATCCAAATAGATGCAAGCAATTATGCAATGGGAGCAGTTTTGCTACAACATGGTAAGCCCATTTGTTTTCATTCTGAGACTTTTAATGGTGTTGTGATTAACTATCCTACTTATGATAAGGAATTGTATGCATTGGTACAAAGTGTGAAAAAATGGAAACATTGTTTGTTGGGGAAAGAAACCATTATTCACACCGATCATCAACCACTGCAATACTTACAATCACAAACAAAGCTACAGCAAGCTAGGCACTTTAGATGGATGCGTTTTCTTCAACAGTTCCACTTGGTCATCAGGTATAAGAAGGGCATTTATAACAAAGTCGCTGATATGCTTTCAAGGCCTATTGTTAGTGCTTCAGTTATTCTTAAGCATAGTCCTATCATGCATGAAAGTTATGTTGAGCAATATGCTTTAGATACTGATTTTAAAGAAGTATATGAAACTTTGTGCCACTCTAACCATGTTGAGGAATTGGATTACCATGTGCATGATAATCTTTTGTATCATCTTGGCAAGTTGTGTATTCCACAGGGGGAAAGAATCAACATTATAAGAGAAGCGCATTCTTCTCTTATTGTTGGTTATTTTGGTGTAGGCAAGACAGTGGCTAATTTTCAAAGATACTGCTACTGGCCTAAAATGAATGAAAGTGTTTCAAGATATGTTCGAGGATGTTCGCTATGTGCCACAAGTAAACCTAGCAATCTAAAGTTGGGTTTGTATACTCCACTTCCAGTTCCTTCTCATCCTTGGGAAAGCATTTCCATGGACTTTGTAGGAGGTTTACCTATGTCTAGACGAAATCATGATTATCTTTATGTTGTGGTTGATCGATTTAGAAAAATGTGTATTTTGATGCCTTGTACAAAGCAGGTTACAACTAAATAGACGGCACAAATATTCTTTCAAAATGTTTGGGTGCATTTTGGATTGCCTAAATCCATTATTTCTGATCGGGATTCTCGATTTGTTGGAAGTTTTTGGACGAGTTTATGGGCACTCATGGACACCAAACTTAAAAAAAGAACATCTTTTCATCTGCAAAAAGATGGTCAGACAAAAGTAGTAAATCGAACAGTGATGCATCTTCTTTGTGCTTATTGCAGTAAGCATCCTAAACTTTGGGGTGAGCATTTAGATTACATTTAGCATGCGTACAATCGAGCTAAGCACTCTTCAACTCGAACGTCGCCATTTGAAGCATGTTTTGGCTATTTGCCCAAATCTCCTTTAGATTTTATATTTGGGAAGGATATTTCTATCGATGGTCAATATGACATTGATAGGGCATAAAAGTTCATTGAACAAATTCAATCGATACATCAAATGGTGCAAGAGCAGTTGGAAAAGAGTCGAGCCAAGTACAAGACGAGACATGACAAACATCATGTTGATCACAGTTTCCAAGTTGGAGATGAAGTTTGGCTTTACATCAGTAAGGAGAGGCTTAAAGGAGAAGGTAAAAAATTGAAACCGATTCGATATGGTCGTTTCAAGATTATCGACAAGATTGGTAACAATGCCTTTCGTTTAGATTTGCCTCCTTATATGCAGATGTATGCAGTTGTTAATGTTGAGAATTTGAAATTGTATGAGCCTCTGTTGATTGATGATCAAGGAGAGCATATTCAGATTCCTTCTATAGATGATTTTTCCCCAGAATATCTTACAGAATTGCATGAAGACACCATCCTTGACAGGAGAATGCGAACTTCAAAACGAGGAAATGTGGAGTATCTTCGAGTTGGTCTTAAAGGTACAAATCCAAGCAAAGCCAAGTGGATTGAGATTGGAAGGGTGAGGGAACTATACCCTCATCTTCAAATAGACTAAAAATAGTCTTTTGGAGGTCCAAAAGCTTTCCAATGGGGAGGTGTGATCAGGTGATCAAATTTTGCTCAAAAATTCAAAGTGCTTGGAATTGCTTCAAATCGAACGAGAGCGTAGGCCTCGTTGTTGCGAACCCAACGCAACTCTTTTGGGTTCAAAAGGACGTTGGCAGCGAGAGATATCATGTTCTGTTCAAAATGGCAAACAAGCAAAAAAGGGATGTTGACTGTATAGTCCGTACGGACGATGACGTGGCAGGCCGTACGATGACGTGGCAGACAATTATTGGATAGTTGGCATGTGATGTGGTTTGTTGGCAGCGAATGGGATGGCGACACGTGGCCCAATCAAAGGCTGCCACATGTCACCTATTTGTTGGTTAAAACCTTTTCACTCAGCAGGAGTCGACCCCGTGACCTCCGGGGCAGGGTAAAGCTTTGGGAAAGGCCACCCAACCGACACGCCCACACATGTTTCTTGTTATATATATGTATTGCATTGTATTTAACATTGTTTAAATGTATGTGGGGGCATGGACCGGGCCGGGGCTAAGCCCCGGCCCGTGGTTATATGTTATATTGTATGCGACCGGAGCCAGAGCGGTTAGACCCACCGTAACTATGTTATAACCGTTTAAATATCTGTGCAGTTTGGTATTCCATGTGACCAACATATATATGCGCGCGGGTTTAACATTACGGTTATCAAACGGTTTTTTAAACTTAAGCCCTGTTGTATAGCGCGCGGTCATTTGAAAACCATGTGCCCACGGGCCTTGGTAGTTAGGGCCGACACGTAACTGTTTGACAGTTTGGACCGGTTGTGCCTAGTGCCAAGTTTTTACGCTTTAAATTGCATGTGGGCTAGGTTGATTGAAGGAGGGGTGTGTTTTGTAGATGCAGAGACAACAAGCTTGAAGGGGAGACTTCCAGGAAGCCTATCTACTTCATTTTTTGGCCAAACAAGGTGCCGAAAAAGCCTAACTAGGGGTTTTTGGATGTTTTGAAGCCATTGGAGCAGTCTATTTGTCATTTTGAACATTGTAAAGCACATTTTTGAGCACTTTGAGCAAATAATACAAATGATCCATTGGAAGTTGGACCAGGAGATATAGCCCAAGAGAGGGGTGAACTCCTTTATCATTTGTTGTGTTATGTGTTTTCTGTTCATTGATTATGTTGTTGTTTATATGCATCTTGAATGAGTAAATCCTATTAAAGTTGTGTTGGAAAGTTGATCCATTTGCTTTTAACACATAAATTTAACTTGCAAATATTTTCAAGAAAATACAAGTCTTCTTCATTTTTAGATCACCTAATGTTTTTGCTTCCCTAGTGTGCAACCTTGGTTTACCTGAAGAAGGCCATCCCCCCTTCCCTGTTTATTTATTACGGTGATCGTTAGTGCTAGCCGAATCCGTCTTTGCGATGGCCAGGATCCATCCTTCTTAGTCGCGGTCTGAATCTCATTCTCTGCCACCCACACAAAAGGGACTACCGACTAAGATTTTATCTCCAAGAGATGTTCCACTCCATGTCTTGGTTAATATTCACCAAATATATGCAACAACCTGGGGTGAAGGAGATCCCCCAAGTCACCATCTTTCTTTCCTTCACACAGTACCACTAATTTCTCAATATCCTCATCTTGAATTTTCCTCCTTTTCCTATAAACCTCCTCTTGAATATCTAATATCACCCTTTTGTCAATTAATGAGCAGAGGTGGTGCAAGTGGTTGCTAGCTTCCCCCAATGTTTTTTCTTCCCTGGTGTGTGACCTTGATTTACCTGCAGAAGTTCATCCCCCCTTCCCTGTTTTTTTCTTACGATGACCTCCGGTGTTGGTCGAATCAGTCTTTGTCATATAGGCCTTTCCATGGCTAGGGTCCATCCTTCTTAGCCACAGCATGAATCTCGTTCTCTGCCAACCACACAAAAGGGACTACCGACTAAGATTCTCTCTCCCAAAGATGTTCCACTCCCTGTCTTGGTTAATCTTCACTAACGATATGCAACAACCCAGGGTGAAGGCGATCACCCGAGTCACCATCTTTCTTTCCTCCACACAGTACCATTGATTTCCGAGGGAAACCTCTGATGAGCCAGAACCATTCAAGTTTTCCTTAGCTTTAATGTTGTGTTTTCCCTCTAGTTGTCTTTGCTAATTAATAGTGTCTATCTTTCGCCTCTGGATTTGGCCTAGCCCCCACTTTCTTCCATTCTTAACGACCTAGATCTTTCTCCCACGACTCTCGGGTCGGGCTCCCTTGAACAAAATATTTGTTGTACTAGGGAGGTATTCCATGAGCGTCATTCCATCTCCTTCCCTCATTTTTCGACCGTTGGTTCATCTCGTCGTATTTCCATTACCTGAATTAGCACCAAGATACATAATAATTGTCATCCTTTTCCATCTGCCTCCAACTACCGCATTCACCAAACATGAGGTCTATCAACCCGGGTCCAAGCGAAAAGACACTATTGATTAGTGTGTCGAGTCGACAATTGACCACCCCTCATCAAGGTCACGTACTTCAACTGTTATCACCCCATCTAGGGAAAAATGAATTAAAAATATGTAAAATCTATAGTTTTTTTTGAAAAAAAAACTCTTAAAACACTAAATTTAAAATACAAAAATAGGAAAAAAAAAAAAGTAGAAACAATTTTTTAAATATATAAAAAAAAAATGTAAAAACAATTATATATATGTGGATATATAATATATATATATATATATATATATATATATATATATAACAAACATTTCAAAAATTTATTAAAAACAAAAACATTATAAAAATAAAATTTATTAAATAAATCATTAAAAAAACCATTATTAAAAGAAAAATTATTAAATATTAATATAATTAAAATCAAACATTTAAAATAGTGTGGCGACATGATTCCGTGGTAGTGCGGGCCGCTGCCACATAGCCATGCCACCGCCCTATTTTTAATAAATTTTAAATGTTTGATTTTTACTGTGGTGATGCTTAATAATTTTTGTTTTAATAATATTTTATGTTTTTAATAATTTTTTAAAATTTTTATATAATAAGTTTTTAAAATGATTGTTTAATAAGTTTTTTTTATATTGTTTTTTATTTGTAATAAAAAAATTTAATGTTTGTGTTTTATTATTTATATTTTTCAATATTTTTTTAAATTGTGTTTTAGTTTTTTTTKTAATTTAATTTATTGGTTTTAATTTTTATTTTAAGTTGTTATTTATTTTTCTATTTTTGTGTTTTTACGGTTTTTTCCTCAGTTTTTTGAATTCTAAATTTAGTATTTTAAGGTTATTTTTATTTTATTTTTAATTCGATTGTACTTTTTTTTTCATATTTTGAATTTTTTATTTTGTTAAAAATTGTGATTTGCATTCTTTTAAAAAAAAAATAGTTTTTTTTATTCTTTCTTTTTAAAAGAAAATTGTGTTTTTTAAGAATTTGTTTAGGGGTTTTGTTTTTCCAATTTAATTATTTTCTTATTAAAAATAATAATAATAATATTAATCAATTATCAATTAATATCACTTTTAGATTTAGGAATCAATTTTTAGTATTTTATTGATGGTGGTGCTAGTAGTCAAGTCCACGGTATAATTTCAACTTCAAAAAAAAAAATGGTGCTATTGGTAGTATCATTTTTCGATTTGATGACCAACTTCAAGGTTTTGTTCACAATGTCAAAGCCGCAATTTCAAGCAAGTCGCAATTTTAACCACCTCCAAAAAACTGGTGCTTCTGGTAGCACCACTTTTTGAAACAAGGGTAAAAATAACCACTAGATGCGACCTATAAAAAAACGAGAACTATGGAAAGTTCTAGTTAAGTTGGTAACTTTGTTAATAGATACAATGACCAACTTAACGAGAATTGTGACTTAAAAGCAAGAATTCTAACCCAAAATATAATTAATTTTGGGTCAAAAACACCAAAATCAACCCCTAAATTGAAAGTGGTGCTCCAAGAATTATCAATTTTTTCAAATTTAAAATTACAATATTTTTCCACCATGGCCTTAAATCCTTGTAAAGTTGTAAACAAAAATTTTAAAATCAACCTCCATATCAAAAAGTGGTGCTCCCTAATCACCTATTTTTGGGGGGAGGGGTTAAAATTACAACTTGTTTAAAATCATGGCATTGACGATCGGTATCGTGATGAACCAAAACCTTAAAATCAACCTCTGAATCGAAAAATGATGTTAGCAATAGCACCCCCTTTTTTTAAGGTTAGCATTACAACTTGTTTGAAATCATATCGTTAACAACTATTAACATAGTGAACTAAAGCCTCAAAACCAACCTTTGAATCAAAATATAATCTTACAAGTAACACAATTTTTTTTTTCTATTTTGGACTTAATTGCAAAGTTTAAAAAACAATAGCCTAAAAAACCAACTGTTTTACCAAAAAAAACTTGAAATATACAAAAAAAAATCCAAAATCCAATAACATATATATATTACCATTTTAAATTTTTTTCAAAATTACTAAAATATTTTATTAAGAACATTTAAAAATAAAAATAAAAAAAAATTTAAAGCCACTTTCCTTTATATATATATATATTAAAATAAAACAAATTTAAGAAAGTAGAATAATTTGAATTTTATTTTTATTTTAAAAAAACACATTTAAGAAATATAAATATAAAAATTAAATTAAAATTAAAACATTATATATATGTGTGTGAGAGAGAGATAAATTAAAAAGAGGATGTTGTTTACACCTCGCTCTCTTTGCCCATGGCTTGCTTGTAGCCACGGGTTAAAAAAAAAAAAAAACATTTGTTTTTAAAATTTACAGTAAAAAGAGGATGTTGTTTGGGAAGGGATAATTACTAGAATCACCCCTCAACATCCCCCTTCCTCTCTCCCTCCCCCTTTGGCATGTCTATAGTGGCAATTTTAGACCTTTCTCCCTACTCTTGTGACATGCTTGGAGAGGTGGGTTTACAAACTCATCTCTATAGAAAGGCCACAAGTGGAGGGAGTGGGGCAAAGGAAGGGATACACTCCCTTCCCCCGTGGTCTACCTATAGCATTCAGTTGTAAACACACTGTTATAACTAGTCCAGGGTGAAAGGATTGTGGGTGGGGGCACAAGGGGGGAGAGGGGATGTTAGGGGTGGAGTAATTCAAGGAATTACCGCACCACTCCCCCTATCCCCCAAATTCCCTTTTTTTTATGTATTTTAACAAATGTTTTGTTATTAGTGGTATTATTAAAAAAAAAACAATTATGTGTTTTAAATTGTTTATTTTTATAAGTAATTTTTTTCTTTCAATTTTTTTTAATTAAAATGTTGGTTTTAATATTTATATATTCTGTGGGCTTTTGTTTTAGGGTTGTTTCCTATTTTTTCATCTATTTTTATAGTTTTTTCCTTTTTTGTGTTTTTTTTGTTGTAACAATGTCAATCGTTTTTAGGCTATGGTTTCAAAAACGTCACAATTTTAAGCACAAAAAAAAGTGTTATTTGTAGCTCCATGTTTCGATTCAAATTTTGATTTTGAGGTTTCGATTCGCAACAATATTGATTGTCAATGCTATGATTTTGAACAATTTGTCATGTTAGCTCCCCCAAAAGGGGTTGCTACTACTAGCACAACATTTCGATTCAAGGGTCAATTTGAAGGTTTCTATTTGGAATGGTATCGATTGTCAAGGACATGATTTCAAACAAATTGTAATTTTAACCCCCCCAAAAAAGAGGTGACTCTGGCAGCACCATTTTTCTTTTTATTTTGGGATCGATTTTAAGGTTGCCTATAAAACTGTCGAATATGAAGCCTTAGTCTGGGGTCTGAAAAAGGCCATAAACCCCTTCAATGTATGATTAATAAATATGTTCATTTCAAATGGAAATCCATTGAGAAATAGGATTTTGAAAATATCAAAGCCATTATAGTCGCTACACCATCTCTATGAAGTCCAAATTTCACTAAGGACTTATATATGTACACCTTTGTGTCTGATCATTCCCTCGCAACAGTGCTCACATAGAAGGATGAGCAAGAAAATGAATACCATGTCACCTTCATTAGCACTACATTACAAAGCTGTTGAATTGAACTACCCACTGGTAGACAAGCAAGATTTTGTTGTCCACAAAGCAATCAAACAATTCAGACCTTACTTTTTGAAGAATCAAACTAAAGTCATCATCCCTCATCGAGAGGTCAAATAACCTTTTGTACAAAGGGATATAGGAGATATATGAGGTAATTAGAAGACAACCCTGCAAGAAAATGACCTAGAATTTCAACCAACCAACATCGTTAAAGGTCAAGGTGTTGATTAAGGTTGGTTGTCATTGATGTCAACCCTTGAAGAAAGCCCTGTAGCAAAAAGGTTTGGGTAATGGACCCAATATTGTTTGATGTAAATATGACTCATTATTGTTTTTTCATGGTTGATAAGAAGTAAATATGGATGAACTCCAAAGTGGCCCCTTATGGTGAAAGACCTCACGGGAAGATTCTTTGTGGAGTAAGAGAACCCATGATTAATTGTGGAATAATGAGATGAAGGAAAGTGAATTTGTTAGGAAAAATATCCTATATGGATAGTTTTTGTCATGTCATTTCCGGTGGTATGTGGAACGTCACATAATTCCTCACGGTTAGAGAGTTATGGCCATGAGAAGTTGGAGACCCCAGGTTTGGGTAATGGACCTAAGTTTGTTTGATGGGTAATGGTATGAGTTATGATATATTATCATATAATACTATTATATATGGATATTACATGTCATGCCATTTCTGGTGGTATGTAGAACGTCACATAACTCCTCACGGTTTGAGAGTTATGGCCTTATGAAGTTAGAGGACCCTCATATGTCATCTAGAAGCCCCAAAAGGTCAAAATAGTCAAAGTGGTTTAAGAGATTTTAAAAGGTAAATAATAAAGTGAAGTGATGAGTGTATTATAATTCAAATTGAATACAAAATAAATTATTTCAATAATAAATTTAATGGAGAAATTAGAAGTGGACCCAACCCTAAAATAAGGAAAGTGGGTCAAGTGACCTAGAAGATGTTTTTAAGGAAGCTACCTGGAGAGTATAAATAAGAGGCAAGGCTCTCTCATTTGAATAACACTTTTGAATATTGAATATCTATATGTGTCTTAGGTAACCAAGGATATCTAAACCGGAATTCTGAGTGAAGGTGAAGAAAAGAAGGCCGAAATGCAAGGAAGGATAAATTCTTTTGATGGTGCTTTCTAAGATATGTTATTTACATGTCATCTCACCATTTTCGCTATACATTTTTTTATATAATGATTCAGATCCTTAAATTTCTATGAAAGTGAGAAAACATATCCAAGTATCTGTGGTAAAAAATTCAGCTTGTGGGTCGTTTTATTTTGGCAGTTGCACTCTGTGGAAAATAGGGTTTGTGGCCAGTCCTGAAACTAGTCAAAATCAGGTGTTTCAGGTAAAAACGTCATAATGTCTTCATAACAGATCCAAATTCAGTGAGACAAAATGTGTTGGTTAGAGGAAAGTCTTTAATATGCTTTGTAATGGTTTCAGATCAATTCATCAAATATTTTGTGCGGGGCATGCTCTATAAGGTCACTCTCTAGAATAAGCCATAATTCAGAAAGGTATTCCATTTTTGCTATAACTCCTTTTCTTAGAGGTTCCAAGTAGTGACAATTGGAGGAATTGCATTAAACACATTTATGAACATTGGGTTTCAGTTTCAGATCTTTATACATTGCAAGTTCAAAGTTATGATTACTTCAAGTTAGGGTTGCTGACTAATCCAAAACTAGGCATGTGAGACTAAAGAAAAGTTTGATGAAAATGTTAGTCTATTGTTTTTAAGTTAAGGAAGGTTTGCAGGAATGTAATCATATACACCAGGTCTACTATAGAGCTACAAATCATATTTGGATGATAAAATTGATGAGGGATTTTGGTTGTGGTACATGTTGAGTACATGGTTGAGAAAAGTAGTTGATGATGTTGGTACATATTGATGAGTAGTTGACACATGATTGGAACATACTTCGTACATGGTTGGATGCACTTGTTTATGGTACAGGTTGATTACAGGTTGGTGCATGGTTGATGCACTTGTTTATGGTACAGGTTGATTGCAGGTTGGTGCATGGTTGATGCACTTGTTTATGGTACAGGTTGATTACAGGTTGGTGCATGGTTGGTGCACTTGTTTATGGTACAGGTTCATTACAGGTTGAGGTACAGGTTGATGCATGGTTCATATTTATTGGTACAAGTTTACAGTGGTATATCTCACAGTGATAGTGTGACAGTGGTTCCATCATTCTACTTCTACTTCAAGGTGGCAGGATAGGGCAAGGACAGGTGGCTATAGCCACCTTCCAGTTGTACCTGGAGAACATTGGGGGTTGTAGCCTCCTTCTTGTTGTAGCCAAAGATTTGGGGAGTTAGAGCTTCCCTCAGGTTGTAGCCTGAGAAACTAGAGGGTTGGAGCCTCCTTCCAGTTGCAGCTAGAAAACAAAGGAAGTTGGTGCTTCCAATGAATGTGATTCTTCAAGACATATAAGAAAAAGCATTATGTGGTTTTCTCCCGATTTGGGTTTCCACGTAAAACACTGGTGTACTGTGTATGTGTGTGCTTGTTTATTTATTACTACACATTATTGGATAATAATTCTACATTGATATAACATTTGAAGAAAAAGGATTATAATTACGCTATTACTGATTCACCCCCACCCCGCCCCCCCTCTCAGTAATCCAACACAAGGCCTTTGCAAATTCATGACACAAGATATAGGTGATAAAAATCAAGAAGAGGATGGATGGAAAGAGCAACCAAAAATGTACACACATCTTGTTCCTTACATTCTATTTGTCGAAGACTCATATTACAATGACCTCAAGTATTATCTTTAGCATGATACAACACCAAAACACCTCAATTCCAAGCAGAAAAGAGCACTTAGACTGAAATATTTACAATATGAGTTGGTACATGACATATTATTTTGAAAAAACCATGATGGAGTATTACTTCAATGCCTTGGAAAACAACATGTTGAAAGAGTCCTCAAAGATATACATGATAGGCTAGAAGGAGGCCATTTCTCATGAGATACAACAATTCACAAGATATTGAGAGTCAAATACTATTGGCCTACATTGTTCAAAGTTTCTCATGCATATTCACAAAGCTACGAAGTATGCTAGAAATTCGTAGGAAGAGAGTATAAGGCAGTTGTTTCTCTTCAGCCTATTTTTGTTGAAGAAACCTTCGAACAATGGGGGTTGGAAATCATTAGTGAGATCAATACTCATTCATCCAAGCAGCAAAGGTATATCTTAATTGCTACCGACTACTTTACGCATTGGATTGAAGCAATACCGTTAACCAAGGTGAATGATGAAATGGTAATGAATTTCCTTGAAAAACATATTATTATTAGGTTTGGGATGCCTAACTCTCTTATGTTTGATAATGCAACATACTTTTCATCATTGAAATTGTCTTAAATTTCTTTAGAGAAGGGGATTACTCTAAAATATGCAGGCAACTATTACCCTCAGGGCAATGGTTTGGCTAAATCCACAAACAAGAACCTGATCCAAATCCTTAAGCAAATTATGGTTGATCACCAGAGAAACTATCATAACACTCTACCCAATTCCCTCTGGGACGATTGCATTACCCCTAAGGCCTCTATAGGGACTTCTTTGTATTTCCTTGTCTATGAAAAATAATTTATTTTACCTTCAAACATCTACCTTCCTTCCTTACAACTCACCCAACAATCTTGCAGGAGAGAATGTATCTTCATCCAATGACGTGTTGATACCTTGTTGAACTTAGAAGAGAATCGTGCTAAGGAAAAACACAAGTTCGAAACTCATCAACAGGTCATTAAGTGTTGGTTTGATAAGAAATTTATTGGTGAGAAAGATTTCCAAGTTGGAGATTTGGTCCTCAAATGGGACAAGCCACATGAGGATAAAGGAAAACATTCAAAATTCCAACAATTATGACTTGGACCCTTCATAATCAAAGAGAAAATTGTTGGCCAAGGGATTACCAGTTACAAACTCTTGAAGGGGAAGTTGAACTCCTCTCCGTAAAAGGCCAAATCCTTAAACACTACATCGACTAGCCTCCATGGCATCCCCCTCATTGTATATAAATAAAAATTTTGGTTTTCGCTTCATTTCTTGCTCAATGTGTTACTTTGATTTCTAATTTTTTTTTATATTCATCATTTTATAGTTTGTTCAATTTTCAGGCTTTATTTTTCTCTCTTGAAAATTGTCTCCCTGAATTTCCCAAATTCTTGATAGCTTATTCCTAGACATGCTTCTAAATGGTAGCACATTTGGTGCCAATAGCCTAAAACAATTGTGACCTGGCTTCAAGACACAATCCATCCTTAGTAGTATATCTTTGATGTGCATCACTTTAAGTTAGATCTAGTAGAGGAACATAGCTCATCAGTATATGAGCATCATGCATTTAAATACGACAAAGTAAGGAACCAAGGGCTTATCCTAAGAATATATTTGTATATTGTTTGGACTAAGAGGAAATGGTTTGGGAAGATACATTTGTAGTATTCCATAGAACATTACTCGGGGAGTTCTCTCATCTATAATCAAGTTGGAAAATCTCACTATCACTAGTGTCATCCCTAGTGCCTTTAAAGGAAAACTAGAATCCCCCCATCCACCTCTCTCTAATCATAAGAGAATTAAATTCAAAAGGTAAAGTCTTAGGGAAAGACATTCTATATCACATGGGACATGCAAGTATCTCGATCGGGGCTATGGACACTCACTAGCAGTGGAGAAAGGATTGTGACACTGGGGTGAATCTGTCGTGGCTATGGATGCTTGTTGGAAGTAGAGAAACACCATAGAAATGCATCACAAATTGTATTGTCAACATTTCTGATGTTTTGATTCCTCGTAATACTCCTTACACCTACTCCTAGGTCATTTTAATATGAATATGTATTCGGTAAAAGACAATCTCATCTAAGGCATGGTCCTAACTTCCCCTTTCTATCATACACATGTTGTCTCATCAAAAACTGAGCTATGGGACCTATTCTTTCTCTCTTGAGTTATGCATGATAATTCATCCCCCCTTAAATATATGTGTTTAGATACCATCTTATAGATATTCAATGATTTTCCCAATGTGTCGCCATTTGTTGTGTCAGGCACTACAACCCTCCATTTTCCTATAATCTATTTGCAAAATCCTTCCAAGAAAATAGATCCCCTTGTATTTTTCGACTTTGAAGACTCTTCGACTTATACCTTATTAATGGATTCTTCCCCTTTCTCTAAACACACTCCTCGAGATTCACTTTTCGCAAGTTTATATCATTCACATTGGAGCAATTGAGAAAAGGTTTAATTTAAAACTTTGATGTTTGGGTGAGTTAATGAAAAATCCTTCGATGTACATTGGAAGATTTACCATCAACTCCTTCGATGCATCAGAGGAGTTCCCCTCCAATCACCCCGATAACCATCGACACACTTTGTGAAATTCACTCTAAACACGTTTTCATTGCATGAGTTGCCATGAACTCCTCCGATAGTCATTGGAGGATTTACTTCTTTTTTCTCCCACAAGAATTGGCACCTTTCATTCCAAGTCCTCTGATATGCATCAGAGGACTTCCCAGAAAGTTCCCTAATACATATTGAAAGACTTTAAATTAACTCCATTGATTCTTCCTAAATGATTATGTCATAATTAATCCTCCCGAACACATATAAAAGAAGCTTTTCCTCCCTCATTCCTTCACTTTTGTGTGTTGCAAAGCGAGCAACGAGCAAACAAATGATTTTATTGTCAAGCACCCACAACCACAATAATATTCCTATAAAAAATTTCCACATGTTTGTGAGTTCTAGGTAATCCCTCGATGCTCATTCTTGCAATATTTCTAGGGTTAGGGTTTTTGTGGTCGCATTTTAAGCTTGTTATCTATCCTTTTGGATCAGGATCCCCAAACCTTTCACAACAAAAATCCTATACTCATCCCACAATATTTCCCAATCCTCTCGGTCCATAAGAAATTCTTAATCCTACCTCAATAGACCACAGGGCTATCACAACACTGCCAAGTACACAATTTCTTTGGCCATGGACTTGTCACAAATACGACCTGGAAAACCCTAAAGTTTGGTTATAAGGAAAGAGAGAAAATTGATTTCCTTCCCTCACCACTGATATACAAACTATCAATTAAAATCCTAGCCGATTAGTTATCTTAATATCCTAATTCGCAAATAATAACAGACCAAATCCCTCGTAGGTTTAACCTTTTTTTAGACTTAGCAGAGCTCAAGAATTTCTTGGGAAACTGACAACCTTTGCACCAAAGATTTGAGTATTCATAACCATTTCCCCGAACCTAGACAATGTATTAGAAACTTTAGTACGAGTTCCTTTGATGTAAGTCAAAGGATTTAGTATAACTCCCTCAATATTTTTTGAGGACCTTGAACCTTAACCCCTTCGATTACTTCAGAGGAGTTGAAGATAACTCTTTCGATTCTCCACACAAACCTTCTCCTCATTTGCCATATTAGCACTAAATCCTCTGACCACTTCGGAGGATTTAGAACCAACTCCTATGATATAATGTTTTCAAGTATCTTCTTACCTATAATATCAACTTCACTCAAGCCTTATAGTCCATTTTCAGAGGTTTACCTCAATATTTCCCGATGTTATTGAAACTTTTCTCACAAATTATTCTGATGCTTATTCGAGCTTTTGTCAACAACTTCTCTGATTTTTTTCGGAGCTATTTGTATTAACTCCTATCACTTACATAACCATTCATTGGAGAAGTTGACATAAACACCTATGATAATCATTGGAATAGTTCATAAGAACTACTCTGATTTTGACTTTTTGATTATTCTGAAATTGATTTCTCATCTGGCTCTCACCACATTTCTCACCTTGCTTACTATAATTATATATTCTTCAGATGATGACTTTCCACCAAACATTATCTCAAGTGAATCCTCAAGTACTACTTATAATATACTTAGGAAGAAGTTTTCTCAGATGAATATGTATAAGTTATTTTTTATCTTTACACTAATCCCATCTTCATCTTGTAGGTTTAGACATGTCTCTAAGAAATAAAATGATTATTAAATCACCCACCATCGAGGCCTCTGGAAGTGGAAAAAAAATTGAAGATGAACCAGTCGTGGTAAGGGCCATGTATGATGACACCTATGGACTCCTAGAAAAGGAAGGGGGTGCACTCAAATGGAGAGACATATATCAGATGTTTAAAAATCAGAACTTCTCCACTAATGTCGAGTACCAAGATTAAATGAAGATCTTCAAGAACATTATAAGGTCTAGAATATTTAGAGTAGCATCACATGCTACAATGTTCCCTTGCACTGATGCCATCACTTGTATATTGAAGCACGTACATTTGGGGAACAGATATGTCTGTAACTCTTGCAGTGAACCCATAGCATCATTTTGACCCAAATAATTAGCAAGATGTCATCATATCGAGAAGGGTACTAAGCAGTTGGACAAAAAACTTCAATTGAGTTTGAATAAACAACCAAGGAGCTATTCCTCGGGTGCTAAAATCCAGAAAATAAATTCAAACTTAGACATAAGGGAGGGTACCCTACGACAACGCTAAGGATAAATTATCAGTATATGGTAGCCATGCTATGCAGGCTACATGGGGAGAAAGATGCCTTCCAGTTCCCCTTTTCATACATTCCTTTGATTTATTACTGCATGGATGAAGGATTATCATTTAACTAGAAAAACATCTTATCATCCAACCCAACATAAGCCATCACTACAATTGTAGGAGCTCAGTCAGGAACTTACTTGAGTTTTCACATTTCTTCATACCTCATGGAAAGCATGTGTGTTTCCCACCAATACCCAAATATTTGCTGGAAATGGAAACCATCAAACGAAGTCATTCACATATACTAAAAAGTGATCTAGGAGCACAAGTACAAAACGGAATACCAGAACATCCGTGAGGACTTCCTAGCTCCCCTGTACGATTTCATATTTTTCACACTAGCCCCGTGTATGAATGACAAAGCGATAACTATCATAAAAAGGATCTAGGATTGGTACATTATGGAGAATGATACTTATATCAAGGTGTATGGCTCCATGAAATCTCTCCATCTTCTCCCTCGGTTTGCACCAGAAAATCTAGTACTCCAAGAGATGGTATATCAAAAAATGATCCATGGAGTAGGATGAATGGTATACTGAGGAAAGAAGGCAATATGGCCACCTCTCCTACTACGCAATTGTGTATGCTTATTTTCAAACACTAAGCAAGCAAAGGAATAATTAAACACCTTGCTCTCATACCATTTTGGAGAGGAGAGGTTCAAGAGATATTACCTAAAGGGGGTTGTAAAAGAATATTTCAACAAGGTAGGATTGCCCTGGGAATACACCATAGAAATATGGAAAATATGGGAGGTAGATTGTAGTTTAAGAACTTATGATGAGGTCATATTCAAGAGATGAGGAAATCCCTTAGGGAGGATTTTGGATGGGAATAGAGCGTGAGAAGAATATAGAAAGAAAGCATAGGAAGAGGTGCTAGGAAGGACATATCCCATTTTTGCTTCTGTACCATCAAAATCAATAGAGGAGGAAGAGACAATGGCAGATAAAAAGAGGAGGAAGAAAGAGAAAGTTCACAAGAGAAAGAACGACACCACTGAGAAAAATAGGTAAAATTATGAATAATTCAAAGCCAAAGATAAAGCAGAGGCCACAACAAAGGTAACTTCCCAGAAAGAAGCCGAGCCAAAGGAATCAACCCAAATATCTGTTGTAGATGCAACAATAGTAGAGAAAACATAAGAAGCAACAAAGGAGGTGGTGGACAAAGTAGCATAGGAAGAATTAAGAAATAAAGACTAAGAATATAGAAACATTAAGACAGTCCCAATGGACACTTATATCCTTGAGATATCAATAGTCAGTGTCAGTGGACACACACAATTCAAGAAACTAAGTTTGGAACTTGGTACTCCATTCAATCTAATTGATCTATCCAACCCGAGGAAGTTTGTATAAGACAAAGCATTAGACATAATTATACAAGAACACGACAAAGAAAGTTGGTAATAGGGGGGAACCTGATCTCATTAATTACACAGATCCTCATGAGATAACATGTCAGCAAATATCCATTAGCCATAGCCTCAATTGGATCTGTTTTTTGGAATTCCACAAAAGACAACGTTTGAAATCTATGCCAAAAGAATTTGGAACAAAAAGAAAGGATTATGGATATTGAGGAGAAGCTTCAACGGGTAAAGATAGACGAGGGAAGACTATATAGTTTCGAGGAAAGAATAGAGAAATGTAAGACTGAGCTCGTGGAATCCCTTATTGATGTACACTCACCTGCACATGTTCCAGGACATAGCTTCTATCATAATAAACCAACATAGAACTATTCAAACCAAGCTCACATAGTTCAATATTATCTAGGAGGGAATGAACAACATAGATACATGGATCGCAGAAAATCCAGATGCACTGACAGAGCTCTATCGCCCCTCATCCGGGAAAAGGAAAATAGACACCTATGCAGTAAACTACAGCCAACAACTAAGACAAATGGAAAACAAAGAAACCACCATTTCAATGGAGATTTGTTTTCTCATACACAAAGTAGCTCACGAATTACTCAAGTTATGTCGACTTTCCCAACTAGAACTAGGAAAACAAATTATAAGGGAATAATTGGTCGACAAGGTACCAAATATCACGAGTTGTAGATGAGGATTCACCAAGGACGCCACCAAAATAAATACAAACCTAATAGAAAAAAACCTTATTCAACCAAAAAAGGTCCATACTATGGTTCAAGCATTCATGACTACACTATCAAAATATATGCAGACCCTTAACAACAACGTGACGATGCACACAGCTACCATAGAATAGATTGCATACCATAAACTTGTTTCTTTGCATGATCAACTAGAAATATGGATAGCATACCTCAGGACAAGAATCCGTAAAAGGAAAAATAGAAAATTCGAAATTTCTATTACATGTACCCTATTTTATCTTTTCTGAACTACTCCCAATTTTGTCTTCTCTTTGTACACATGTCATTAGGAAGAGAGGATATGAATAGTTTTGTAATGGTTTCTATAGGGGAATACAAAGAGTCACAAAAAATTTAGGAAAAAAAATATAAATAGAAGAAGAGTCCCACTTTGAAGGGGCTCTTCAAGCATTGTATAAGCTCAAGAACTAATTCGAGGGCATATATTGTGTTGATGAATATTGAGAAGCCCTCAGGGCCAGTTTTTGAAAGAGAGAAGAACTTGCATGTGTGGATGATTTTGTTGTGAGCCTATTCAATTAGAATGTATGTTGATCACATGGACTGTAAGAACAATGTTTGTTGATACACTAATCTAATGCATACAATGTCATGTTACAGTATTGTTATTCTTTCTTATATTTTTAAGTCCTAAGCTCATGAGATGTTAATGTATGCAAAAATATAATTGAGACTTTTCTAGTTATATGTATGTGTGATAATGTTTCTAAATTTGCACCTTCATTTCATCTATCTATGTGGGATTCCTGGTAGAGTTTAGTTTCATTTACAACTCATTTAGTTACTATATTTTTCTTCTAGCTAGGATAGAATAGGATAGATTAACAATAGATTAGATATATTTTCATACATAGTCTTCATCTACATATTTTCATTGCATAACCATTTATTTTCACCCTCATAACCAACAATGACAGCCAGGCCAAATTTCGGATGGGTCTCCTAAACCAAACGATATTGGGACCATGTATCAGGGAGAACCCCTTACTGTTGCAGGGCGAATTTTTCCCCGTCAACACAAACCTTAAGAAAGGTAAGTGATTACTTAGATTTGTTTAGAATATTATTTTTGTGCTCAAAAATTATTAAGAGAAGCGTTCCAACATCACCACACTTTTGTTGACTTAGGAGGTTAGGAAGGTCAGTATTGTGATAGATATTTTGAAATTGTGATCTGGTTTGGGTATAAGTAGGGAACTCTAGGAGAACGTGATTATCATATTCATACCTCTTAGTGTCACAAAGATGATAGATTATTGCATCCCATGATGTTTTGGGAATTTTCCAACACCCAGTTCCACTATGTAGCTCCTGGGAGTTGGTTTGTATTCTTGCATTGTTGATTTTCTACTTTGAATTAGTTAGTATTGAGAGATACTTTTGATCTTATAGATTAGGGTTGACCACCTCATTGTAGTATCTTAGGTTCATTTTATCTTCTAATTCTTCATTACACCACAACCTCTCTTTAAATTTAGATGTAATAATATTTTTAATATTATCTATATATTGCAGAATGACATCTTCTTGTATTCCCCAATGATTTAGCCAAGACTTGGCATCTTGATGCCACCCTCGCTTGAGAAGCTGGTGGTTTTGGCTGGAGTTTGAATAAATTTTTGGGGGGGCTCTTTTTGTCCATGTTGTTGATCTTGTTCTTTTACATTAAGTACCTATTCATGATTATGAACTCAATAGGGGAAAGGCTTGCTTCTATGTGAAGGATAAGATAGGGTGTATTTCCTTTAATTTTGATATTATAAGTTACAAAATTCTTTTGGATCTTTTGTATCTTTCTCCAAGGTTTTCTAGAGATATTGCATCCCCAAACTTCACATTGTATAAGATAACATGTGTGACGAGAGTATCAAAGAGGATTTATTTCTTATCCCGCAACCAAATGTATGCTAATTTACACTTGTTTTCAAGTCCATAATAATACTTCCACCCTCCATTTATCCTTTTCTCAACACCATAGTTCCAATTGAGCTTGTGATGAATATTGATTCCAAGATATTTGTATGAAAGCATTTCCTCCAAGCTATTGTTGTCATAAAAAAAGTGTCATAGGTGATCTTTTTGGATTTTATTATCATGACCTTTGTTTTTTCAGCATTTAGAGTCATACCCATACTAGAGTAAAAGTCCTTGAGGATTCTTAGATTCTTACTAAGGTCATATGGATTCCTTTCCATAATAAAAATATCATCAGCATAAGGAACGATGATGACTATGCCAATGAGAGTCAGGACAATACAACCAACATCTTCCAACCAATATCCTAACTTATCAATGTATATGCCAAAGAGGGTAGGGGACAGGGGACAACCTTGCTTGAATCCTATATTATAGTTAATTTCTTCTTACCAACCCTCACTGATCCTAAAATTGGAAATAACATACTCATATAGCCTTACTACAATAGATCTCATCTTGGAAGGAACTTTTAACTCTTCTAACCTATTCCAAAGGTTAGTCTTGGGAACTGTGTCAAAACCTTTTCTAAAATCAACGAAATAATAAAGGAGATTG
The DNA here is from genome assembly GCA_009831015.1 of Picea engelmannii. Lineage (NCBI taxonomy): Eukaryota > Viridiplantae > Streptophyta > Pinopsida > Pinales > Pinaceae > Picea > Picea engelmannii. The sequence goes on along the minus strand of ML782360.1, from coordinate 173,213 downwards.
GTTTTATTTTTTCAACACTCCTCTAAAATTATCCTTAAGCGTGACAAGATGGCCCATAGTTTAATAATAACCTCTAAATTCGGTTTGGCATTTATCTCTTTTTCCATGGCTTTCAAGCCATACGTTGATCTTCTTTTCTAGAATACTTCCATATAGCTTGGATAAGATATGGATAATCATAATAGTCCTATAATAAAAGGGATTAAATTTATCACCACTCTTAAAGATAGGAACAATGAGGCTCTGACTTTAGGGTTTAGGTAATCCCTACTTGACTGATAAATTGAAGATCTTGTGTATGTGAGGGATGAGGATAGGCCCTCCAATTTTTAAGATTTTAGATTGGTAGTCTTCGATGTACTTATAAGCTTTCCCTTTTGTGAGTTGTTTAAGCATAAAATTTATGTATTCTATAGAAAACATTGCATCCTATGTTTAAATTTTTGTAATGTTGTCCACAACAATAGGGGATTCATAAAGGATTTTGAGGTAGGAGTTCCAATCCTTCATGGGAATCATATTATTTTCTTTATTTTCACAAGTCAAAATTTACCTCTAGAAATTTTAGGATATAGCTTTGATAGGTATGGAAGCTTCTCTTTCTTTCTATTTATGTGATGTATTTTTTTCCTTTTTTATTTTACATGTGGTTCATGACACCAAATATGGGTGCTCGCTACATCCACATAAAACCTCCCTGAAATCTGTGAGAGAAMATAGGGTGGCTGAGCATTTTTTGAGTATTGGGGGCTCAACAACAAGAGCATATTATAGGCCCATTAAATGGCACAACATGTCACTCCAAGGATTTTAAATTGGGTGGGGAGGGTAACAATCATTCCTCCCAACCACCCAAGCTACATCCAATGGAATATTTTTTTCCTTTTAATTAGGTATTCATATCTTTTTGTCTTATAAAATTTGAAGGACTCATTAGAGGCATCCATAATGGATTTTCTAGAAATTTTACACTTGTTTTCATACCAAGGGTTGGCCATCCTATTTTATTTTTATATAACATCTCGATATAGTATTTGTTAATAGAAGTAGAGAGGGTTGTCATAAAATTATGATAGAGGTCTTCAATATTGCTTGTTGGCACCCAAGGTTTTGAAGATGTTGTGCACATGCCAAAAATCAACACTATGCACAAACCTACGAAGATACAATGCATGGCGTTAGGAAGGATCATCATCGACACCATCCAAAGGAATATTTCACATGCCAAACCATTTTTGTAATACGTGCAAGGGATCAAGAGACTACATGCAGACCAAATCTCAATGTATCTTCAAGAATATTTGTAATTTATTTTTATAACAACCCAAATGATCATGGGAAAGGGTATGGATGAGATGGAAAGTTAGTTAGTATTTCCTTGATCCTATAAAGATATGGGGGATGCATGCAGACACGTAAAGTGTGTGGGAATTTTGTTCACTCAAGAGAGTGGGGTTGAGGAGTCGTCAAAAAGAGAGAGACCATTATTGTAATAGAGACTAGACTAGAACAGAGAGATTTGTTCCAAGTACATTTTTTTCCCAGTTTTTGCATTATTTTGTAATAAATTTAGAAACTATGCAGGAATAAAAAGAAGAGACTAGAGTGCATCGCACATCTCTATTATGACTTTGTATATGAATGAATTTGAAGTTAATGAATGAAATGTGAAGTCCTTTATCCATGCATTCCCTTGTGCCATGGTTTTACTATATGTTTGTTTCCTTTCTGATCTATGGTAGATTGATTCTTAGCTATGAATGAATGAATGGATTTATTCCTTAGAGGTTTTCATGTATGTATTATCCCTTTGCATCCGAGAGAAGACTAAATGTCTCTAAGATTCCCATGGTGTCTCGGGCGATACCTTCTTCAATCTTCGACTAAAGATTGAATATGTCGGTGCCTTAGAGTTTTGTTGGTAAATCTTGACAAACCATGGGTATTTAACCCCCCAATAAGAGGAAGAAGAGCCAACATTTTTCTTATATGGTAGGATATTTAATTCAATATTTAAGTTCTTTAAGAAAACATCAACTTTATTTTTGTCAAAAATTAAGTTCCTTTGGTTGCCATTGTTAAGTTCAATGGAGCTTTTGTGCATAACCAGGTTCAGAGTTGGGGCTAAAGGTCTATGATCAGAGTCAAGCTCTTGGTCATTTAAAAGGTCAAAATATACTATTTGTATGTATGTGTGGACATATGATATCACATAGTCCATGACACTACTTCCCAACCCATGAATACAAGTCATTCAGTTAGAATTTGGCCACTTCATTAGACCATTGAAAATTATTAGATCTTGAGAACTACAAAGCTTGATTAGCTTGGAACCATATAACTTCTCGGTCAGGTCTTCAAATTTTATTTTCTACCTATTAGTCAAAGCAAGGTCCTCATCTAGTCAAATAGGATTAGGGTTCGAATCATTTCTTAGAAAAATAGCTTTATTAGTTCTAGTTGTAGCATTAAAGTATCCTAGCAGGAGGATACTACCTTCATTTCTTAGGTTGTAAATATCTTCTTCTATGTTTTGTAGGGGAAATTCTTATCTATATTGTTTTTAATATAAAAAGTAGAATTGAGAGGTGCGAAGTAACAAACTATTATATAAATCTTCTTAGCATTAATATATGAAACCTCCATCTATATGTATTGATTGAGAGGATCTTTCTTATGAAGCCGAATGTGAGGGAAAATGTTCATTTTTATGTATCAAGATATGCCTCCAATTACTTTGTGGGAGTATTTCGTATTCCATGTTGAAAACAATACAAATAATTCAATGTCAGGGACCTTAGATTCTTCACTCTCTCAAGTTTCAACCAAAAATATAATGTCAATTTCACTCGAGATCCAACTTAATATAGTCACTTTGCTCCATGGAAAACCATGGAAATTCCATGAGAGGATTCGAAGTGTGCCAAATTCCTATTTATTATTATCTTGTTGTTCTCTATCCCCAATAACAATTTTTTGATTTCTAATTATTTCCCATTTTACTTCCTTCCTAGATTTTTTTACCTTTTGAACTTCCTTCCTTAATTCTGCTTGGTCTTCTGGAATGAGATCTTCATTTAAAAATCTTTCTGACCCATTTAAGCTTGGAGTTTTACCGATTATTCAATATTTATGGTCATTAGATATTACCTTAACCTGAATCGGCCTATCATTATGTTCAATCATTTTTCCTAGCCTCTTTTCTTCTATGAGGCAAGTTATTTAAATTTGTGATTTATTTTTTAGTTCTTCATTCACTACTGTGAGCGTGTCCTCATATTTATTCTCTTTTATACCAAAAATAATGAGGTTCAAGGATATTTTTTTATGTACATGGTCTAACTCTATGAACTTATTCATTTCTTATTTGATGGGTCTGATATCCAAGTTACGTTCCAAACTATTTAGAGCCAAATTGTTAATTATATTTTCTTCTGGCTCTTTAATCTTGTCCCTAAGAATGTGATTTTCATCGACCTATTCCCTTGGGTCAATTGTTTCTTTTCTTGGCTTTGTTTTTCCAACTATTTCAATATAACATCCATTTCTTACAGCTTAGTCTCCAAAATTGATAATCTATTGTTTATTTGTGTCTGAATCTTGTGTTGTAAGGACCAAACAATCAATGCAATAAATTCTAATGGATTCACGTATTATTGTTCATTTATTCCACAACTTATTATCAAATTCATTCAATGAAATGTTACTCAAATGTCTATTGGTAATACTTGACATGAATCAAGTGTGAGAGAAAGAATTTGATTGGGTCCCAATCTACCCAATTTTAGATACAAGTCTATACTCATATTATAGATTGAATATGTCGATGATATTTATTCAACATCCATGGTTGAATGGTTAAATCGCCCAACTCATAATTGGTGAACACGCGGGTTCAATTCCTACTAGATGTAGGAGAACTGCAGATATCCATTATTTATGGAATGGGAAGAAGGATGAAGAATAACAACAGACATTTGAATAACACAAACCTTTCATTTTATTGAAAGCATTGGGCCCTCTGTTTTGAATAACCATTTTTTCTAATTACAGTTTCATTATGCTATTGGTTTTGAGAGTGGGTTAGTAAGTAGGATTTCCATTTTTGTATATGTTTTATTTTTTGTCAATACATGGTGACATGTTCTCTTTTTACATCTCTTAATGCTTCATTTTCCTATCCAATTCATCCATCCAGGATATTCACTTTTTGGTTAGGGAGGCCACAGTCACCTTCTCTCATACTTAATATTGCTAAATTTGAATCTTGTGCTCTTGTGTCATCACGTGGGTCACTAAAATCCGTTAGTACCTTTTTATTCATCATTACACCTTTGTTGTCACCATCACGTAAATTTTAACAACTATCCGCCTTTTTTCAATTAACCACTCCACTATTCATTACTTTTCTAAGTTGATATACTATCCCATTACCAACTTTTTGCTTATGTGTGTTCTCTCCCAAATCACGTCATGGATTTTTTTGCATTCAATGGATTACATCAACGTTAATGAAAAATATTGTCACTTGTCACCATTTCGACCTATGTTTGTCACGTCACCTTCCATGTATAGACTACAAACTTGCCTTTTCTCAATGTGACAAATTGGACCATTCTACCATCAAGGATGGAGGGATCCTCTCCCACGAGCCAAAACCATATGGGAAAACTAGGCAAGGACAAACAAAAGTACAAGGGAATATATTGCATATGGATGATGGATACATTGACACTCTAAAACAACAGTTGGGAATTGTCTGGTGTACGATATGATGTTTGGCCTCTTGTCCGAGTATCTTTTGCACAATTATTTATCATTGAGAAAGACTAGGAATCGTGTCCCAGCCACACACAATCACATGAACCCTAAGGTCTTTGTAGATTCGACTGTGTGCAAAAAATCATTTCAACCCTTTCATTGTCTTCATAAACTAGAGTCAAGTTACTTTATAAGGACTTGGGAATAATAGATAAATCCCATCCTACAAGAGTTAACCTAGAAAACCACATGTTGTGTTGATTATGAAGGTCATAGACGATAATCCACCTGATCTAGACCTCCATAAGGGAGAATCCAACCAACCATCTTGGATACAGATGTCAAGGGAATATTTTCACCATCAAATCAAGGAACAAATGTCCCTCTCAGACACCCTTAGCACAATCCCAAGGACAAAGGGGCATTTGAGAATCATCCCTAAGGTGTAGTTGTATTAAGTCTCCAGTTGATAGTTGCAACTAAAGATAGACGATTCAATATGTTGATTATTGGTACTCTCCACTAGTAAGGTGGAGGATGAGAAGAGGACGTTGAACTTCCTTCCAGTTAGCTTGAACCCAAACCAACCCCTGACATAGTACAAGTCTATGGTAGTTTATGGAATTCACAGTCTTGTTCAAGTTTCTTGGAAGGAATTTGAGCTTCACATCCACTAGTTACTCCACAAGCATTTGTTAATCGTTGGATATGGACAACAAATGCGAAAGGATTGTTTTTTGGGGGAAGAAAAAATGATTGTGGCTACAAACATACAAAAAGGATGTAAGCAGGTAGAAATGACAGTGCATTCCATAAGAAGAAGATATATATTGTATGACACTTAGCGGGAGGCTATGAACCAACTCAGGGAGTGTATACTGATAGTCCATGAGACTTATGTCAACATATAACATCTGGATTCTGTTGCAGAACCAGAGTGAAATACATTGATGGTTACCAAACCCACAGAGCCCGAGGTACTTGACGTTAAAGCCACGCAGAAATTTGATGTGTGGGCATCAATTTTAGAAAGGAAACGGAAGGCTAGAGTCGAGCAATATGACAGTTTTCGATAGCAATAACTGATTATTGTACTAGAGTTGGTCCCTTCATTTGAGGGAGAGTAGAGCAATGAGGTGAAAGGTTGAGTCGGGACGATTCAAGGAGTGTGGTTAGGGCCTGTTGGGCCCTCTATTTTGAAGAACCATTTTTTCGGATGCATAAAGGTTTTGCAAAACCCCGTAGCACATCAACATTAGATCAAAAGGGTGGAAAGCTAATTGCCAGTGTGACAACAGGGAAAAAGAGTGATGCACCAGCTAGAAGAAGAAGCAAAAAATCCTAGAAGCTTCGAGTGCAAGAAAAGAAAAAGTCGAATCAAGAAACCAAAGGAGAAGAATCAAGAAACAACAAAGAAAATTATATAAATTGGGGAAAATGTAACAGGAAAGGGTGGGGATTTTATAATCGACATGTGTTTTGTTTTACTGTTTTGCTGACATTTTGTTGTTGTATTAATTTAGATGAGATTACTTCACTAGGATCTATCTGCTAAGTAAACAACTAATTTTGGTTATGTTGTGTAAGTTGTGATATGAAAGACCAGAAATATGTTCACCAATTTGAGATATAATAATATAGAAAGGAGTATTCAGGAATACAAATGTTGTTGTGTTGTGAATGAATGGTTGATATTCTTTTCGTGTAATCTGTCTTGTGATGTGTATTTACTAATTGCATTATTGTCTTAGCAATTTATGTAATGTATATGTTTACTTTAACATAGCGCAAAATGGATTGTTCATTGTCTTTATCAAGCTAAGGCTTATGATGCTATGATATATTTACACATAAGTATGGAATTGTGCTACGATGTGATAGATCGGATGATGTGTCCTTTGTAGTTCACTTTATCAGATAAAGTCTCGTTTGCGCTTCAGATGAGACCTCCTTCCCTTGCAGAAGGTTAATGAATATTCTAGCACAACTAGACTACAACTATACCTTTGTTGGTAACCTCCGAGAAACCCGATCTCCAATTCCATGCCAACATAATGGTTTGATATTGTTTAGTTAATCAATGTAGGATAACAATCCATCAGAGTATTTATTATCCACCTATTGAAATATATTCAACAGTAGCTAGATCCATAGGAAAGTTGTGAGAATTATGTTCATTCATAACTTCCATACCTAACCTATGATATATCTATATAATTCAGTTGTTATATGATTGAATATAATAATAGCTACAGGGGGGAAAGAGAAAAAACAAAAGGAGGGATAAAAATTGATGGATGAAGTGAAATATCTAGTACTTACAAAGAAAATTATTCATTTATTAGAGAGGAATCAATATACTTTTAACGTAAATTCGTAATTGAACAAAACAAAGATGAAAATTTGGATTGAACATTTCTTCGATGTTAAAGTAATATCTATGAACAATTATCGCCTCCTTGAAAAAGGAGGAAAGAGAGGTTCAACGATAAGACATCCAATACATTGTGAACGTATGATTATTACACTTAAACCCGATGATTCTATTCCACTCTTTTCAGAACAATAAAATGAGAAAGTTGAAACTAAATGGACATATGTTTATATAGAATTTTAACTTTGGATACACGCAGTAGATCTATATCAGGTTTCGATGGAAGAGTACAGTTGGACCCATAGAAGAAATTGACCTCTGCAAAACATCATTGTGGGAAAGGTCATAATGGAAGAGGAATTATTATCACAAGACATAGGGAAGGGGGTCATAAGTGTCTGTATCGTCAAATTGATTCTCGACGGGATAAGGAACACATATCGAAAAAAATTGTAACCATAGAATACGACCCTAAAAGAAGTGCATACATTTGCAAGGTGCACTACAAGAATGGTGATAAGATGTATGTTCAACATCCCAGAGGATTCATGATTGGATATACTATTCTTTCTGGTCCAAAATCTCTTATATTAATAGGAAATTCCCTACCTCTAAGTGCAGTTTGAATTATTAATTCACGTGATCGGAAGCAATTGATTGGGTTTACAGTGAAACCTATAAATCTATCACTGATCCATCTAGGACATTTTTACGGGACGAACCCCAAAATGAAACTCAGGATAAATGACAACAGGTGATTAGATCAAAAAAAAAATCATATTGGATCATTGGTTTCGAAGATATGATAATATGGAGAGGACACATCCTTCTACTTTGATTCTATCCCCCATTCACAACTTAGGTATAAGCACAACTAAATGGGTACTCTTTCCACCACTATGTCAAGATGATATGGATTCAAAGGCATAGTTGGAGATTGATCTGATATATAACATTCATATAAATGGAATAATTTGATATATTTACTTTAAAATAGTCTCAATTTCCCATCCAATTTCAGTTCCAATGCTAAATTGGCGACCTACACAAAAGGGAAATTATTCAATAGAACAAAAAAGAGGAAAAAATTAATTGATTCAACGGAACATATGGATTAAAATTTCATGGGGGAAGAAGATGAGAGAAAAGGGGAAACGACAACAAAAACAAAAACTTTATTAATAATTGCAAATCCCATTTGCTGAAAGAGCCCTTTGGAGATATTGGTCTTTTATAGATTGATTCTAATATTTCGTAAATATAAAGGAAAGGGTGGGATTGGTGTTGATGAAGGAAAAAAATGAATATTATCCTTGGGAATAAACAAAGAATTGAGTAGGAGATCCAAATGAATATAAATATTTTTGTTCGGTTTGGGAAGAGATTGTGAATTTGTTAAATTTTTGAATAGATAATCTGCTTTAATTAAGTAATATATTAGATAACCGTAAAAAAAAATATTTAATACTATTCAGAATTCAGAAGAAATATGTAAATGAGCTTATATCGATCAGCTCGAGAAAGCTCGGGCTTGCTTAAGGGAAGTGGAAATGATAGTGGATGAAATCCAGGTAAATGGAGACTCCCAAATAGAATAAGATAAAGAGGATCTCATCAATGTTCTTTCTAAGAATTTGTAACAATTGGAGGATCCCAAGAATGAGATGATTTACTCTGAATTGGAAAGAGCAATTGATCAGATCTGACAACAAGTTTCTCACCAAGCTTTACAAAGAGCTATAGGAACTTTGAATAATCGTTTGAATACTGAGTTACATTTACGTACGATCAATCAAAATATTGGCTTTCTTAGAACCATGATGAACACATGTGATTAGTTGTTATAGGTCCTATTCCTCAACAGATAATTAAATAAGTGCTAATGGAAAATATTTGACTCGACGAAATTAGTAGTATTATACGGAAACAAATCAAACAATATAGCAACGAAGTAAGAGTTGGTAATATTGACACCGTACTTCAAGTAGGAGATGGCATTTCTCATATTCATGGTCTTGATGAAGTAATGTCAAGGTAATTAGTTGAATTTGGAGATGGTACAATAGGCATTGACCTAAATTTGTGATCGGATAATCATTGGATTTGTATTAATGGGTGATGACATGATGATAAAAGAAGGCAATTTTGTGAGAGAAATGAGAAAAAAATCTTAGATACTAGTAAGTGATGTGTATTTGAGTCGTGTTGTAAATTCTCTAGCCCAACCAAATGACGGAAAGGGTCAAATTTGAGCTTTTGAATTTAGATTGATTGAATCTCCCACTCTAGGTATTATATCAAGATGTTTCATATATGAATCCCTTCAAATGAGACTTATTGCAATTGATTCTATGATTCCTATAGGAAATGGTCAACGATAATTAATTATTTGGTATAGACAAACCGAAAATACAACAATAGCTACATATACCATTCTTAATCAAAAGAGTCAAAATGTAATTTGTGTCTATGTAGCAATTGGTCAAAAATATTCTTTCGTGGCTCAGGTATTTAATACATTTTGAGAATGTGGCGCAATGGAATATACCATTATGGTAGTGGAAAAATATGGATTCTCCCGCTACATTACAATATCTCTCTACTTATACATGGGAATATTTGGTTGAATACTTCATGTATAAGAAACAACATACATCAATCATTTATGATGATCTCTTCAAACATGCACAAGCTTATTGAAAAAATTCTCTTCTATTAAGAAGACCACATGGTCGAGAAGCTTATTCGGGAGATGTTATCTATTTGCATTCTCATCTCTCTAAAAGAGTAGATAAATTAAGTTCCTATTTAAGTGAGGGGAGTGTTACTACTCTACAAATAGTTGAGACTCAAGCTTGAGATGTTTCATCTTATATTCCCACTAATGCAATTTCCATTACCGAYGGAAAAATATTTTCATCGATTGATCTATTCAATGTCGGGATCCGACCTATTATTAATGTGGGTATTTCCATATCTAGAGTAGGATCCATGGATCAAATAAAATCTATGAAAAATGTAGATGGAAAATTGAAATTAGAGTTACCTCAATCTGTAGAGTTGGAAGCTTTTGCACAATTTGCTTCTTGATAAAGCTACTCAAGATCAGATGGAAAGGGGTCAATGATTATTTGAGTTGCCCAAACTATCTTAGTCGGCTCCTTTGAAAGTATAAGAACACATAGATATTATTTATATCGATACGAATGGATACCTGGATATATTAGAGATAGCATATGTAAGAAAATTTCTCGTTCGGTTGCACAAGTATTTGATAAAGAATAAACCTCAATTGAATAAATTATACATTCTACTGGTACATTTACAAAAGAAAAGAAATCCCTTCTCGAAGAGGCTCTTAAGGAACATATTGAATTTTTTGTACTTCAATAACAAAAGTGAATATTTGATCATTTGGTGGGATCATTCAGAACATGAAAAAGAGATGAAGAATTTTTTCTAATACATTGCACAAAAATTTAGAACATGTGAAGCGTATTACATCCAATAGGATTTGAACCTATACAAAATTTTTAGAAGACCTATGTCATATCCATTAGATAATGGATGCTCTCTCTACTCCATTTTTTTTCATTTTCACTCTCTTTGGCATACATTCTCCCAATCTACCTTTTTATTCACAATAAGATTAGGATAGGAAAAGAATGGAATCTATTTCACATTGAAACGGAAAATTGATTTCAAGTGAAACGTCAAATTCTATTATATAATCACTTTATATATACCTATTCTATCTATATAGATAGATATAGAATTAATTTATATCTACCTATTCTATCTATATAGATAGATAGATAGATAATAATTATATATGTGTTAGCGGGTAGCGGGAATCGAACCCACATCGTTAACTTGGAAGGCTAGGGGTTATAGTCGACATTGATTATTCAATGCCTCTAATTCAAAACTGAACATGAGAATTGCATGGCATTTGGATCCTTCATGGGAGGTAAAGAGAGGTATGAGGGAAGAAGTGGAGTATTTATATCAAATCTTTGTGAAAGAAGATTTCAATTCTTTCTCTTTTTTTTCTCTCTATTTTCTAATCAAACCCTAATTTATTATTGTACCCATAACATCTACGTTATTCTCTCTCTCTCTCTCTCTCTCTCTCTCTCTCTCTCTCTCTCTCTCT